>JABUQX010027837.1:37500-40000 GCA_015478945.1 Trachelipus rathkii
TCTACGATTTAGTTCTGGGTAATATTGAAGGGGCCTTACCTACATTTGAACCTGATGATGAGTGGGAAGAAACTGAATGTCTGTGTCCTCATGCAAAGCAGGGCGAAGTAACTCAGAAGGAGTTGTTACCCCCATCGCTGAGAAGATTGAAGAAGAATTAAGTGTGGAATCACTTGTCCGGCGTGAGACACCCAGAAGGAACAAAGATAAATTGAAGGGTTAGTGGAAGCCGAAAAAGCACCTATTTTGATTACATCAAGCGAACAAGGTATTTCAGTAGTTGCAAAGAAAGAAGAAACCCCTGTTGAACCAGTTTATGAAATTCAAAGTCCCGTCGAATCGCTGTATACAGTCGAATGTCCTAAAGAGAAAGAAGCCGACCAAGTTATTTTATCTACAGAAGAAGATACTCAAGTATCTGAAGGGCTTGGGAGTGAAGAAGAAGAAGATGCCCTTAACATATCAGCTCCTGTGGATGTATCAGACGCGGAAGGCGGTCCGAGACAAGACCTGATACAGGACAGAGCCGAATTTAAAAATAAACAGAGAGAAGACGCTACTTTACAGAGAATATGACGATTTGTAGAGAAAGAGCACATTGAAAAGGACAGAGTTAAAACATATTGCAAGAAGACCTGTCATTTACGAAAATGATAGAAGATACAATAAGAAAAGTAATTCGACCATATTTCTGATCCAAAAGAAGTCAGAAAAGCTGCGTAATGAAAAGTGGTAATCATAAAATAAAGCGTAAGGCGAAAATGAATAACAAGTTGTATCGAAGTAACTCTTTAAGAAAAGATATTTGCAAGAAAAAACGCTGTATGATACTAAGCGCTCAAAAAGAGAAATCCGATGATGAAAAGGAAAAAGTAGTTAGCATACAAGAAACGGAGAATAAGAAAAGTGATGAATCTGTTTTGAAGATTACCATAGTTGTTGATGAAAGTGAAAATGCATATAATAAGAATAACACTAAAATAATTGAAGGCAATAATAAAGTACAGAGCACAGCTCGTGATGGTATGATCAAAGGCCATCGGGTGGTCGAAAAGACAATTGAATCAAGAATACAGCAGTATTATTGGCCAGCGGTAAGCCAAAATAACACTTGGAATAGAGATGTTAACAGTAACAATAAGTATCATACGATTTTGTCTAAAGAGTATATTTGTGTGAAAAAATACAAGCTATTTGAAAATATGATGAAAGAAAATGATGACAATAGAGGAATAATAGCTGTCATAAAACAAAGTAAAAAGAGTAAAAATGACAAATACATTGGAATAGTCGCACCTGCGTTCATCAAAATGAAGAGCAGCAATGAAGTGAGTGACGGAAGAATAGGCGACAGTTTGAAAGAGAAGAAGTTGTTGAGGAGTGTAAAATCCTCAGGGAGTAATGGTTTTAGCATTTGTGAAAATATGCCCCAATGTAGAGATAGTATGGATATTAGAAGAAGTAGCATGAACTGTCGGAGGAGATATGACAGATTAAGAAAGATCAGAAGAATTTGGCAAATGCCAGAGAGAGAAGAAGGAGAGTCCCAATATAGAAAACTGATGACAAGAAGTCTTAATAAAAGGAAAAAACAATATGGGATAGTCGTTGTTAGAGCCACACTAGTAAGAAAGATGAGACGGATATTAGATGGAATCAACGACGTGGATTTTTATATTGATGATATCATTATTCATTCGAGGATCTGGCATGAACACATGGACACGATTTGGGATGTTCTAGCTAAATTGCAGAGTGAAGGCTACACTATCAGACCATCGAAATGCGAGTTCGCATCTTCCAGTGTAGAGTTTTTAGGTCATCACATCGGCAATGGGATTAAAGAACTGCAGGAGGAAAATGTAGAAAAGATTATGAATGCAGAGCCGCCTAAAACAAGAAACAAGTCGGATCTTTTTTGGGCCTGACGGCGTATTATCGAGAATTCGTAAGAAATTACGCAGAAGCAGCTGCTCCATTCACCGATCTAACAAAAAGAGGAGAACCGACGAAGGTACGTTGGGAAGACAAACATCAGAAAACTTTTGAGGAATTGAAGAAGGCGTTGGTTTCTAAACCAATTTTGAGAATGCCACGACTTGATAAAGTATTCACCTTGTAGGTGGATGCTTCAGACACCTCTTCAGGAGGAAAATAATATTCTACATCCGATAGCGTACGGGAGTAAAAAGCTTTCCCCCACTCAACAGAGATACAGCATTTTGGAAAAGGAAGCTCTAGCCATCGTGACGGGAGTAAAGAAGTTTGAACCGTATTTGTATGGGAAGGAGTTTATCATCCAGTCTGACCATAGACCTCTCACGGCTATGAATAGAAAGAAGTATGACAGCCCCAGAATAATGAGGTGGACACTCTTCCTTCAACGCTTTCGATTTCTCCTACAACATATTAGTGGAAAAGAGAATATAATAGCGGATTATTTGAGCCGCTGAATTGGCGATGGAACCCTTTAATATATGAAGAAATCTACCATGGAAGA
>JABUQX010027837.1:45000-62500 GCA_015478945.1 Trachelipus rathkii
GTGAAGAAAGGGGGTAAATGAGAGAATAAATGAAAGTATGTTTGAAGGATGGTTTGGTCATGTGTAAAGGATGAATGACAGTCGGTTAGTTAAGCGGATGTATAGTGGCGTGTGTGTTTGGAACCGACCGGCTGGGAGACCGAAGAAAAAGTGGATTGAGTCAGTAAACGAATGTCTGAAGGAGAGAAATGTGAGTTTGTCAGAGGGAGAATAAAGGTGCATAATGGAGTGATGAGGGTTTTGTGAGGGGGTATGGTTGTGGGCGTGGCCCAGAGAATGAAACCTACACGACGTTTACATAGCTGAGGGTCCATCGCGGTCCGTGAAGCTCCTAGGGTGGATTCCTTCTGTCTGCGGCGAGTTCTCACTAATTAATGGTACAGAGGGGGCGGTAAGGCTGGGCTATCTTTTCGACTTTTATCATATTCTTCTACTGCTTTTCTTTTCCGATGCATGTAACGCACCTTACCCCGAGTCTTGGGGAAAAGATGAAGATGAAGAAAGAGAAAGATATATATATATATAATATATATTATATATATTATATATATATATATATATAAATATATATATATATATATATATATCTATATTATATATATATATATATTACTATATATATTTATTTAATTATATTATTATATATAATATATAATATATATATATATATATATATATATATATATATATATATATATATATATATATATATATATATATATGTGGTGTGTGTGTGTGTGTGTGTGTGTGTTTGTGTGTGTACCGCGAGCGCAGAGAGCGAAGTGAGGAAAGGCCCCCATGTGAGCCTAGTTTGCTTTTTAGGCAAGCCTAAATGTTCGCGTTCCAGCGGAGGTTTTTGACTAAGTACTATATTTAAACTACAATCCAGGCTTACCTACAGGTTTCAGTTTTGATTTTTCAAGTCTGACCGTCTAAGCTGCTTTTCTTTATACTCTTTTCGTAGGAATTTTATATCAACTCCTCCCATGCAGCCAGTACGTCCCTTTTGTCTCTGAAGGATCATAAACTGTCTGTCTTCTTCATTTGTGCTCTTCAGGGGGTCTTGGTGTGCAATATCAAACAGGTCATCAAGGCTACTTAAAAACAAAATAATACTGAGAAATCTGAATGAAGATTATGGCTGCATTTTTTTCCAGTTTTCTCCACTCTTCGTGAAGTTTTTCAAGCTTTGCAATACAATCTTTCAAACGTTTGGTATATCTTTGGTTTCTCAAAAGTACAAGCTTCCTGAATTGTGGACCTTGCAGTATCCTCTTGGTTTTCTAGTTTAAAACTTGACGTTTTATTGAAACAAACATCGTAAACTTGACCATTGTATGGCCACTATGCTGCCAGTATTAGATGGAACATATATCCAATCAGAAAACTCTTGTCTTTCTGCCTCGAACTTACACCACTTGTAGCTGTGAGGCGAAGTCGAAGGTTCCTGAATCCATTATTACTTACAGCTCTGGAAAACAAGAAATATAATATTTAAAAAAATAATAAATTTCAAAAAACTTAAATTGAAATATTACATTGATTGTTTGAACTGATAGAATTTTAATAAGTGAACAACAAAAGCATGATTTAAAAAGGAATTTTATCACATTTACAGGGAATTTTCACACTTTTTTTTGAAAAGTCGATTTTCCGGGTCCGATCCTGAACGTCTGTAAAAGAAGTTGTGGGAATGAAAATCAAAGCCTGAAAAATTCTCTACAACATAAACACCAACGACACCAACAGGAAAAAATATACTCCATACTACACACAACATAACATGAAACAACTTACATCAATATACTCAACATCCAATACACCACATAACTCACACATAATACACACACACACAAACAATAAACTACATAAATACAATACAACACTCATACCCACATAAACAATAAATAAATACACATCAAACTAAATTAACACTAAAATAATAAACACAACACAATACATCAAATAATAACCATACAATAATATAAATTAATACACAAATAAACAACATCCATACAAAATACAACTCCATAATACAACATACATAAACAACAACCAACTACACAAAACAATAAACAACTCGTGAAATAAAACAATGTCTAAATCATGGAATATAAACAATATTAATAATGTAATTATTATAAAATAAAAATATAATAATAATAATAATAATAATAATAATAATAATAATAATAATAATAATAATAATAATAATAATAATAATAATAATAATAATAATAATAACAATAATAATAATAATAATAATAATAATAATAATAATAATATAATAATAATAATAATAATAATAATAATAATAATAAATAATAATATTAATAATAATAATAATAATAATAATAAAATTTCCATTTTTAATTATTTTATATTCTTTATTATTCCACAATTATTATTATTATTATTATTATTATTACATTTTAATTTATTATTTAATTAATTATATTATTATTATTATTAATTATTATTATTATTATATATTATTATTATTATTATTAATTATTATTTTATTGAACACAGATACTAATAATTATGAAGTGAAAGGCTATTCATCTTTCAATTCTATTCATCTTCAATGCTAATACTTGTGTTTTGTTTTCGTGTTTATCAATACGTGTCTCGAAATATTTATTCCCAACATTGAAATGACACACATTATAACAATCATGATCGATTAAAGTAAAATATGTATTAAATAATTATAAGATATAATGATCGAATAACATAAAATAGCGATTAATTTACTTACTCTGATAAAAGTTTAAAATATCGATTAATAATCGATCAATAATCAATTTTATCTTTATTAAATCGAATAAGGTAAACTAATGATTAATTTATTTTATTTGATAATAATCAATTAATTAATAATGGAAGCGAAAATTTTAATCTCTTAATAATAAATCTAATATTTCAGCTGATATAAATATCGATTATTTATTAATTAAAATAAAAATATTATTTGATTGTTTATCAAGTATAATAATTAATTAATTGATAATTAATTGATAATTAATTGATAATTAATTATTATTATTATTATTATTATTATTATTATTATTATTATTATTATTATTATTATTATTATTATTATTATTATTATTATTATTATTATTATTATTAACATATTATTATTTTATTATTATTATATTTATTATTATTATTTTTTTTTTTTTTTTTTTGTTTTTTTTTTATTACAAATTCTTTCCAATTTTAGCTAAGTAGTTGTTTATCTTGTGTATAATTTTAATAAGGACTATTCGAGAATAAAAAGAAGTTAAAACTTTTTAATATTATACCAATATTTCGCCTGTATTCTTCAGGCATGATCACCGGGTTAACACTAACGTATTATTTATAATGCAGCTTACCAAAATAATTTCTACCATAAAAAAAACAAAAAACATTCCCCCTAATAATGAAGTTTAAAAATAATTTTTGATGAAAAAAAAAAAAAAAAAAAACTTTTTGCAAATACAGCTATTTATCATGGATACTAGGTGCACCTGCAAAACACTCAAATATTCAAAAAAACTTTCAAGCATTCATTCATTTCATTAAATTTCACAATTGATGTCCCGGCTTAAGTTTTTATAAAAAAGAATTATTAGACGAAGATAGTTAAAATTACCAACTTGAAATAAAATTTTAAAACAACTAACAATTTTAACTGTAGGAGGGGATTTGTGATCCGTCGTGTAATACTCCCATATTTTACTGGGTTAATACCAGTGTTAGCTTAATTCGGGTTCTTAAAGTGACGTTAGTTGTGTATCCCACATAAGCAGAATTCATCCTAAACTTCTTGGCAATTAAATTTAGATACAGTCAACCTAACTTCTGTAATCCTCCGAACAATGGCCACGGGTACTAAAACATGAGGACACTCGTCTCGGTGTGTAGTAGCTTCTAACATTTACTCTTTTCTCTGACTTAACATGTTCCTTTAATTTTCGCTCTTCTCTAGAAAAATTTGTCAAATTTAATGATTTAAAATAAAAAGTTATCCTGCTGTCCATGTCAAGTAAATTTTTATTTGAAGTTAAAATGTTGTTTATAGTTCTTTTAATAACCTTTTCTATTTTAATTTGCGGGTAACCATTATTAATTAAGTTTTTTGTTATTCTTATCACCTCTTTGTTAAAGAGTTCCCACGTTGAAGTTATTTTATAAGCTCTGTGATTTAGGGTTTTAATAATTGATGTTTTAATTAATGTTTTTTGAATATTTGAGTGTTTTGCAGGTACACCTAGTAACCATGATAATAGCTGTATTTGCAAAAAAGTTTTTTTTTTATTTTTTATTTTTCATCAAAATTATTTTTTAAACTTCACAATTAATGTAAAATAATTTTAATTTTTTTATATTTAGAAATTTATTTTTGTAAGCTGCATTATAAATAATAGTTAGTTAACCGTGATCATGCCTGAAGAATACAGGCGAAATATTGGTATAAGTAGTAGGAGAGCTATTCCGGACCCCGAAAAACCCACCTGAGCGAGGAAAAACCCACCTACCTGACCTACCTACCTGACCTTTTTTGAGCTCGAATTTTTTACCTGCCCTTGACCTTTTTTGAGCTCGAATTTTTACCTGACCTTGACCTTTTTTGGCCTTGACCTTTTTTCGACCAACCCCTTCGTCTTCCATGGGTCATTTTTGGCCCACGGTATTTTTTGGCAACCCTAATTTTTTGGCAACCCCAATTTTTTGGCAACCTTAATTTTTTCGGCAACCCTAATTTTTGCAATCCTTCGAAGAAGGGTTGCGCCAAACGGTTGCGTCAGCAACCGTTGTACGTATTACCCCCCCTATTTTACGCCCCCCAATTTTTTCGACCGTGGCCATTTTTGCCTCACGGATAATTTTTCCGATCTTTTCCTTTAGAGGGCTTAGCCCTTTTTAGATGTCTTAACCTTGTTTGACCATGAATCTTCGACAACCCTATTGATCTTCCATGGGTCATTTTTTGCCCACGGTAATTTTTGGCTACCCTTTGGTCTTCCATGGGTCAATTTTGGCCCACGGAAATTTTCGACCACCTTTGGTGATTCCCATGGGTCAATTTTTGACTCACACGGTAATTTTTGATCTTCCTTTAGGGGCTTAGCCCTATTTTTTGATGTCTTTACCTTGTTTGACCATGATATTTCGGCTTTTACCTTGCCATATACCGTGGGTCAAATTTGACCCACGGATAATTTTTTGTCCTTTACTTTAGGGACTATAGCCCCGTTTTTGATTGTCTTTAACGCTCTTGTTTACCATCGATATTATACGCCTTTGACCATTCCATATACATGGGTCATTTTTGAACCGCCGATAACTTGAACTGGTTTGATGGTTCCGATCACAGTAAGGAGTATCTAGTGATGTTCTATTAGTGTTCTATGAGTATTAGATGAGTGGCAGGTGAGTGCCAGGTGAGTGCCAAGTGACTGCCAATGAGTGCCAATGAGTGCCAAGTGAGTGCCAATGGGTGCCAAGTGTGAGTGCCAATAAGTGCCAAGTGAGTGCCACTAGTCCCAACTGAGTGCCACTTTTTTCAGCCCTTTTCTAGCCTCCCCTGACCCTAGAATAGCCCTAATATGGCTGTCTCTACCCCTAGGTAATAAGGAATGAGGATTCGATTGGTGTATATTCAAAGTTGCTAGAATGCTTCCTACATACGAGTTGTATTAATTTATAACACTTATAGCACTGACAGAAATATATCTAAAGAGTTTTACATACAAGTTTGAGACAGTGATCGAGCAAACGTTCCGCCAGTCCGAGTACCCGCGTCCGCACGGTCAGACCCATCCCGCAAAACCGCCGCGTGCGCCGCCAGGCGCAATATTACCCCGCCCGCCGCGTGCGCCAGCAGGCGCAATATTTCCGCGTAACCGCCCCCGCGTGCGCCCGCAGACGCAAAATTCCCGCGTGAACGAAAAATATGATATCAATCGTAACTATTCAAAGAATTTCGTTTCAAATATACTTGAGTCATTCATTTTTACTAAAATTGTACGAATTTTATTAAAAACATATACTTTACCACTTTACAGCTTTACATCAGTAAATCAATAGAGGTGTTATTACATAACACCTAGGGAATAGTATGCCTTTGTTTTACTGCTTTACTGCTTTAACCTTTCTGCTTTACTGCTTAACTTTCTGCTTTAACTGCTTTTACTCATGTTTTACTGCTTTACACTCTCTGCTTTCCTGGTTTTAAACTCCTCTGCTTTTACTGTTTTTTAACACTCTCTGCTTTACTGCCTTAACTCATATATTTATTAACTTTTTGTTTTTCTTTTTATATTTTTTATTTTGTTTTATTACTTTTTTATTTCTATTTTTTTTTTGTTTTAATCCTTTTTATCTTTAATATTTATTAACATTATGTTTTCTTTATATTTTTTATTTTGTTTTAATACTTTTTATTTATTTTATTATTTTTATTTTTATTATTTTTATTTTTATTATTTTATTTTTATTATTTTTAATTTGTAAATGTAAGAATAAAAAAACACAGAGTTTTCTGGTTATATAAACAATTTTATTTTAATAAAATTGTACGAAATTTTATTAAAACATATACTTTACAGCCCTTAACAGCAGTAAAGCCAGTAAATACCAATAGAGGTGTTTTTACCATAACACCCTAGGGGTTCGTATGCCTTTGTTTTAACTGCTTTACTGCTTTAAACTTTCTCTGCTTTAACTGCTTTAACATCATGGTTTTACGTTTAACTTTCTGCTTTTCTGCTTTTACTTTCTGCTTTACTGCTTTAATCTCTGCTTTAACTGTTTTAACTCTCTGCTTTACTGTTTTACAACTCTCGGCTTTACTGCTTTAACTCATATATTTATATTAACAATTATGTTTTCCTTTTATATTTTTTATTTTTGTTTTTACTTTATTATTATTTCCTATTTTATTTTTGTTTTAATACTTTTTTTATTTTTAATTATTCTTAACATTAATTTTTTCCTTTTATATTTTTATTTTGTTTTAATACTTTTTTATTTTTTAATTTTTAACTTTTGGTAATGTAAGAATAAAAAACACACAGAGTTTTGTTATATTAACATTTTATTTTAATAAAATTGTACGAAATTTTATTAAAACATATAACTCTTACAGCCTTAAAGCAAGTAAAAGCAGTAAAAACAAATAGAGGTGTTATTACTAACACCTAGGGGATTAAGTATGCCTTTGTTTTACTGCTTTCTGCATTAACTTTCTGCTTTTACTGTTTACCTCATGTTTTACTGTGTCTTTAATACTTTCTGCTTTAACTGCTTTAAACTTTCTGCTTTACTTTTTAACTTTCTGCTTACTGCTTTTCACTCATATATTTATTAACATTATGTTTTTTTAATTTTGTTTTAATACTTTTTTATTTATTTTTATTATTATTTTTATTTTTTTTATTATTATTTTTATTCATTTTTTATTATTTTAATTTTTATTATTTTTATTATACTTAGTGTTATTTACTTCATGCCTATTGTTATTATTTATTTAGAAACAACACACATACACAGCACACACACACACCACATACACACACACACACAACACACTTACACTTATACACACATTCACTATGAAACTTATACACACATTTCACTATGAACTTACATTTACCATAGACACTTACATTTACCATAGACACACACACACACACAGCACACACACACACACTTACAATTATACACACATTCCCTATGATACTTATACACACATTCACTATGAAACTTACACTTTCCATAGACACTTACATTTAACACTTAACACTCAACACTTAACACTTAACACTCAACCAGATTTACTTACAGCTCACCACACAGATTTACCTACACACACAGATTTACTTACACTCGCACCCGATTTACAACACACACACACACAACAACACAACACACACACGCGCGCGCGCCGCGCGCACACATCACTTTACACATATAACGATAATTTATTTAAACACATTTTATGTTTTAATTAAACACGTACATTTTTATATAACTCATTCAAATATAACTAAAATTAATTTTAAAAGTTTTTTAAAACTTCTATAATAAATCAATCATTATCTTGAACAAAGAATTTATTATTACTGTTTTAATACTTTTTGTTATAAATTTTATAACTATCAAGTTTTAAATAACTTTTACTAAATTTTATGAAATTTATTAAAAATCATATATTTTTTCAACGTCACCTTATAAAGCAATAAATCAGTTAAATCAGTACGCCCAGCCCCTAGCACCCCCTCTACATCAAGCTATGCAACGTTTTGTTCTATTCACTTACTGCTTATCATCATCTTTAGCCTGTAATAGTTATAAAATAACAAAATAAGTTCTTCTTTAGCTAACATAACATGTATGTTATTAAAATCATTCTAAGTGTTTGTATTTAAAAATAACAATTAATTCACTTACATTTATATTATTCACGTATGTTAAACTAAAATTTTTCAAAGTTTTTAAATAATCGGGTTTTCTTATTATATTATTATTATCTATGTACATTGACAATCTATCACGAGAAAACACAACAACGCACTCCTTACAGATCGAAACTGACCTTTCTCTGTAACAATGTGTTGAAATAACTACTTTAGGTCTAAATTTTGGATAATCCTTTTTGTAACCGGGGCGATTTAAGCCTAATTCCAGTCAAAATATATTTCAAACTGACCTTTTTCTGTAAAATGTGGTGAAAACTAAGTTTAGGCCTAAATTTAGGCCTAAATTTAAGGATAAGCCTTTTTGTAGATGGGCTAATTTAATCCTAATACAGGTCAAAGGGTAATTCCCGTATCTGGAAAACCATGAGTGTTGAAAGTATTCTTTCTGCATATATTTCAAACTGAAACATCCTGGATCGGTAAGATCCTTTTAGCAGGTAATAAGGAAATGTTTTCCTTATTGTGATTGTTCGGAGTAGTTTCTTATCTCTATCTGACCTCGTATGTGATTGGTCGAGAATTATTTTAACGTCTTTTGAAATTAACTTTGTTCTTTAATCTTGTATTTGAGCAGGTGTGTGTTTTATTATCTTTTAGAGCCAAACTCATTTTAAAATCAAAGTCATTTTAGCTGTTAACGGTGCACAAGTTATCTGATTGTATTAAAGTGTTTTATTTTTCTAAGTGTATATCATATTTACAATAAATACATTCTTTGACGTTTACTCATGAATTCCAGTAGTATTGATAATAATTAATTCCTATAGCACTATTTTTCTATCAGGGCTCAGCATGAGCCCCCCCCAAGGCAGCCAACCCCGCACCCGCTGGTGCGTCCCGTCGCGTCCCCGCCCGCCGCGTTTTTCCCGCCGCCGTGCGCCCCGCAGGCGCAATATTCCGCGCGAATTAATATTTAGAACACACATACACACACACCCACACACAACACACACAACACACACACACCCACACACAACACAGCGAACACTCACTTACACATATAACGGATATATATTTATTAAAACATTTTATTTTTATTTTATTATTATACTTAGTGTTATTTACTTCATTTCCTATTGTTATTATTATTAGAACACAACATCACACACGCACACATACAACAACACCACACACTCACCAGCACACTCACTACACATATAGCGTAATAATTTATTAAAAGCTTTTATTTTTTATTTTATTATTATACTTAGTGTTATATACTTATGCCTATTGTTATTATAATTTAGAACACACACGCACACACTACACACACACACCACACATACACAGCTTACACATACGAATACACACATGCCTCAACTTTGATCCCTCAACTTTGAGGCCTCAGCTTTTGAAGCCTCAACTTTGATGTCTCAGTTTTGAAGCCTCAACTTTGAATGCCTCAACTTTGATACCTCAGCTTTTTGATGCCTCAACTTTGAGATGCCTCAATTTTAATAACTTAGCTTTGGTACCCCTCAGCTTTAGTGGTTCATCTTTGATGAACTCATTCTTTGTGGCATCATCTTTGATACAACCTATATTGATGATTCAGCATATAAGCAGTTACACTTACCATAGACATTACACTATAACACTTATACACACATACACTATACCTCTTTTATTCACACATACGCACATACACATAGAAACTTACGTTTTCACCCATAGCACTTACACTACCCGCACCACAATATATATATATATATATATAAATATATAATATATTATATATATTATAATATATATATATATATATATATTATATATATATATATATATATTATTATTATATATAATATATTATATATATATATATATTATATATATATTTCATTCGCGCGGCGAAATATTGCGCCTGCGGGCGCACGCGGCGGGCGGAACGCGGCGGGCGGGGGCGCGGCGGGCGGGGACGCGGCGGGCGGGGACGCGACGGGCGGGCAGGCGGGCGGGTTGGCTGCCTTTGCGGGTGGGCTCATGCTGAGCCAGCCTTGGTGGTTAGCTTATGAACTAGTGAATTAATTATTATCTATTCTAGTGAAATTAATAATTATCTCCTCAATGTAAGTATTTATTTTAAAAATTTGATATACACTTAGTAAAAATTAAACACTTTTAATACAAATCCAAAGATAAACTTGTGCACCGCTTAACAGCTAAAATGACTATGATTTTAAAAATGAGTTGGGTCTAAAAAGATAATAAACACCAACCTGCTCAAATACAAGATTTAAGTAGAGATAGGCAAAGTTAATTTTTCAAAAGACGAATAAAATAATTCTCGACCAATCACATACGAGGTTCATATAGAGATAAGGATTACCCGACCAATCATCACACGTAAGGAAAACATTTCCTTTTTTACCCTGCTTAAAGGATCTTACCGATCCACCATGTTTCAGTTTGAAATCCATATTTTATAAAAATAATAATAACAATGATTCTTGTCTATACGGGAATTACCTTTTGACCTGGTAATTAGGATTAAATTAGCCCATCTACAAAAAGGCTTATCCTTAAATTTAGCCCTAAATTTAGGCCTAACGTAGTTATTGGCACCACATTTTACAGAAAAAGGTCAGTTCTGAAATATATTTTGACCTGGAATTAGGCCTTAAATCGCCCCGGTTTAACAAAAAGGATATCCTAAAATTTAGACTAAAGTAGTTATTTCACACATTTTACAGAGAGAGAGGTCAGTTTCGTATCTGTAAAGAGTGCGGGTTGTTGTGTTTTCTGGTGATGGATTGTCAATGGTACATAGATAATAAAATAGATAATAAAGAAAACCCGAATTATTTAAACAAACTTTGAAATATTTTTAGTTTAACATCGAGTGAATAATATAAATGTAAGGAATAATAGTTACTTTTTAAATAAAAACTTAGATGAATTAGTTAAAAAATATGTTAAAATAGCAGTCAAGAGCTTATTTAACAATGTTATACTGGATAGATGCCTGAAACTTATGTAAAGCATAAGTGAATAGAACAAAACGTGCATATGCTTGATGTAAGAGGGGTGCTTAGGGGCTTGGCGTTACCTGATTAACTGATTTTAATTGCTTTAAGGTACGTAAAATATATGTTTTTAATAAAATTTCATAAATTTTAGTAAATTATTTTAAAACTTGAAGTTATCAAATTTATAAACAAAAAGTATTAACATTTAATAATAAATTCTTTGTGTTCAAAGATAATGATTGATTATTATAGAAGTTTTAAGAAATCTATTGAAATAATTTCTAGTTATATTTCTAATCCACTAATATAAATGTAGTGTTTTAATTAAAACATAAAATGTTTTAATAAATTATACGTTATATGTGTAAGTGAGTGTGCGCGCGCGCGCGCGCGCGCGTGTGTGTGTGTGTGTGTGTGTGTGTGTTTGTGTGTGTGTGTAAACGGTGTGCGAGTGTAAGTAAATCCTGTGGTGTGTAGGTAAATCTGTTGTGAGTGTAAGTAATCTGTGTGAGTGTATAAGTAAATCTGTGTGTGAAGTGTAAGTGTATAATGTAAGTGTCTATGGGTAACTGTAAGTGTCATAGTGAATGTGTGATCTAAATGTCATCGTGAATGTGTGTATAAGTGTAAGTCGTGTGTGTGTGTGGTGTTGTGTGTGTGTGACCGCAATGAGTATAAGTGTAAATGTCAAGTGTCTATGGGTACATTAAGTGTCATAGTGATGTGTGTATGTGGTCATAGTGAATGTTGCTGTATAAGTGTAAGTGGTGTGTGTGTGTGTGTGTGTATGTGTGGTGTGTTGTGTGTGTGTATGTGTGTGTGTTCTAAATAAATAATAAAATATGGCATGAAGCTAAATAACACTAGTAAATAATAAAAATAATAAAATAAATACATAAAATAATAAAAATAATAAATAAAAAAATAAAAATAATAATAAAAATAAATAAAAAGTATTAAAACAAAATGAAAAAACATAATGTTTAATAAATATATTGAGTTAAAGCAGTAAAGCAGAAAGGTGAAAACAGTAAGAAAGTTAAAGCAGTAAAGCAGAAAGTTAAAGCAGTAAAACATGAGTTAAAGCAGTAAAGCAGACAGTTAAAGCAGTAAGCAGTAAAACAAAGCATCTAATCCCTAAGGTGTTTAGGTAATAACACTCTTTGATTTTAACTGCTTTAACTGCTTTTCAGGGCTGTAAAGTATATGTTTTTACATAAAATTTCGTAAATTTTATAAAATAAAAGGTTAATATTTCCAAAACTCTGTTTTTACATTTTTTTTTAATCACGTTAAATATAAAAAAATTATTAACACAAAATAAACAATAGCCAATAAATCCAAATGGAAATAAAATAACCGAAATAAAAAGTATATAAAACAAAAAAAATAACATAAAAATGGGAATAAAAAAAAAATAAAAAATATAAACAAGCAATGTCAGAATCATATTTATTTATTTTTCTTACAGCGGTAAAGCAGAGAGTTAAAACAGTAAAGAGAGAGTTAAAACAGTAAAGAGAGAGTTAAAGCAGTAAAACATGAGTTAAAGCAGTAAAGCAGAAAAGTTAAAGCAGTAAAACTGAGTTAAAGCAAGTAAAGCAGAAAGTTAAACCAGTAAAGCAGTAAAACAAACGCATACTACCCTAGGTGGTAGGTAATAACACCTCTATTGTTTTACTGCTTCTGTTTTAAAGGCTGTAAAGTATATGTTTTTCATAGAATTTCGTCCAATTTTGTATTAAAATAAAATGTTTGAATATAACCGAAACTCTGTGTGTGTTTTTTATTCTTACATTACAAATTAAAATAAAAAGTATTAAAACAAAAATTAAAAAGTATAAAACAAAAATAAAAAAATAGAAATAAAGTATTAAAACAAATAACAAATATAAACGAAACACTAATGTTAATAAGATTTTTAGCCATTGCAAAAAAGAATGAAACAAAAAATAAAATAGAAATAAAAAGTGAATAAATCAAAATTAAACGATCTAAAAGAAAACAAATGTTAATACAATATATGAGTTCCAAAGCAGTAAGCAAGAGTTAAAACAGTAAACGCAGAGAGTTAAAAGTAAAAGCAGAGAGTTTAAAGCATAAAACATCGAGTTAAAGCAGTAACAGCAGAACTTAAAAGCAGTAAAGGCAGAAAAGTTAAAGCAGTAAAGCAGTAAAACCAAGGCATACTAATCCCCTACGGTAGGTGTTAGGTAATAACAACTCTATTGTTTTACTGCTTTACTGCCTTAAAGGTATGTAAAGTATATGTTTTAATAAAATTTCGTACAATTGTAGTAAAAATGGAATGACTCATAGTAATTTGAAACGACATTTCGTTTGAATAGTTACAATTGATATCATAATTTTTCGTTCACGCGGGAATTTTGCGTCTGCGGGCGCACGCGGCGCGGTTACGCGGAAATATTGCGCCTGCGGGCGCACGCGGCGGCGGGGAATATTGCGCCTGCGGGCGCACGCGGGCGGTTTTGCGATGGGCTGACCTGCGGGACGCGGACCGGACTCCGGAACGTTCTGCGGATCACTGTCTACAACTG
This sequence comes from Trachelipus rathkii, assembly GCA_015478945.1. Lineage (NCBI taxonomy): Eukaryota > Metazoa > Arthropoda > Malacostraca > Isopoda > Trachelipodidae > Trachelipus > Trachelipus rathkii. The sequence continues at coordinate 58,999 of JABUQX010027837.1, forward strand.
TGTATCTTTAGATATATATTTCTGTCATGCTATAAGTGTTATAAAAAATACTAACTCAGTAAGAAGCATTCTAGCAACTTGTAAATATACACCATCGAACCTCATACCTTATTACCTAGGGGTAGACACCATATTAGGGCTATTCGGCTCAGGGAGGCTAGAAAAGGCTTGAAACAAGTGGCAACTCAGTTGGCACTATGTGGCATCACTTGGCAATATGTGGCACTCACCTGGCACTCATTGGCACTCACTTGGAACTCATTGGCACTTCATTGGCACTCACTTGCACTCACCTGGCACTCACCTGGCACTCATTAATACTCATAGAAAACTAATAGAACATCACTAATACTCTTACGGTGATTGGGAACCATCAAAGCCTTCATTAGCGTGGGTCAAAAATGACCCATGGTATCTGTGTGGTAAGGTCAAAGGCTAAATATCATGGTCAAACAAGGTAAAGACTCAAAAAACGGGCTAAGTCCCTAAAAGGACGGACAAAAATCTACCGTGGGTCAAAATTTTGACCCACGGTATATGCAAGGTAAAGCGAAATATCATGGTCCAACAAGGTTAAGACATCAAAAAAATAGGCGCTAAGCCCCTTAAAAAGGAAGATCAAAAATTACCGTGGTCAAAATTGACCCAGAATACCAAAGGGTTGGTCGAAAATTTCCGTGGGCCAAAATTGACCCTGGAAGACCAAGGGTAGCCAAAAAATTACCGTGGCAAAATGACCTGGAAGATCAAAGGGTTGTCGAATCGATCATGGTCAAACAGAGGTAACGACTCAAAAACGGGCTAAGCCCTAAAGGAAGATCGAAAATTACCGTGGGCAAAAATGGCCAACGAAAAAAAAATTGGGGGGCGCTAAAAAATAATTGATTTTCAAAACTTTTCTTGCAAGCTAACCCTTCTTCGAGGATTGCAAAAATTAAGGGTTGCCGAAAAAATTAAGGTTGCCAAAAAATTGGGGATTGCCAAAAAATTAGCGTTGCCAAAAAATACGTGCGGCCAAAAATGACCATGCGAAGGAAGGGGTTGGTCCGAAAAAAGGTCAAGGCCCAAAAAGGTCAAACGGTCAGGTAAAAATTTGGGCTCAAAAAGGTCAAGGGCAGGTACAAAATTCGAGCTCAAAAAAGGTCACGGTCAAAAAAAGGTCCAGGGTGGTAGGCAATCAGGTGGTGGCGTTTTTCCTCGCCAGGTGGGTTTTCGGGTCGGAATCAGCTTCTCCTAACTACGGTATAATTTAAACGTTTTCCACTTCTTCTATTATTCTCGAATAGTCCTTAATAAAATTTCTCTGAAAATAACAGACTATTTTAGAAGATGAAAAACTTGTCAAAAGATTTAAAATTGACGCTGATCCTAAATTTTCTCTCTTCTTCTTCTTCTTGGTGTTGTTATTCTACTGATTCTTCTCTTCTGAATCCTCTCATTCATCTTCCTTTAAATCCTCTTCTTCTTCTTCTTCTAAATTTTCTCTTCTTCATCTTCTTCTTATTCCTCTTCTCTTCTTCCTCTTCTTCTTCTTCTTTCTTCTTAATTATTATTATTATTAATTTATTATTATTATTATTATATTATAATATTAATTATTATTATTAATCATTATTATTATTAATTATTATTTTATTATTATTATTATTATTATTATTAAAAATTATTATTAATTATTTTAATTATTAATTACTTATTGTTATTATTATTATTATATAATTATATTATTTTATAATCTTTTTTTATTATTATTAATTATTATTTTATTTTTTATTTTTTATTTATTATTACTATTACTATTATTATTATTATTATTATGCTTTTATACTCCTTTCAGAGAATGTGATTGTGATTTATCTTGTGACACTTACGGAGAGTGTTGTATCGACAAAGCTGCAACGATGTCGGAACACGAGAAAATCAGTATTAAAAACAGGATGTATTGTGGTAAACTTTCCAAAGAGGTCAGAAAATAAATTATTCCCCTTTTCATATCACAAATTCGAAAATATTTTTTCGGGCAAAGAGCAAAGCATCACAGAGCATAATTGCCGCAGAAAAACATTATTATTTTCAGTGTCTCAGAAACTTTCTAATAAAAGGAAGATCCAATATTGGGGATTTTGGGACCTCAGTTTAGCCCCCACCTAAAAATGAACATAAAATTCTTAATTTTCAGACAATGTTGATGGAGAAGAAAGCTTTATGTGACCTCTAAAACGTTATTTTCGGGTGTTTTTGTGTGTCTGTAGTCATTGTTTCGGCGTTTTCTTTTTTTCAGAATCTAATTTTTTGACATATTTTCGTATCAACTTCTACAATTTTTTTTCGAAATGACTTCAAACTTAAAATATACATAGATGGGTCTATTACGCACAAAATGCACATTTTAGTTTTTTAATTTTTAAAAAATTGTGCTACAACAATTAAAAAAAAAGTTGGTTTTTAAATTTGAAAGAGGAAGAAAATTTTCCAAAAATCAAAAAACTATAATATGCATTTTGTGCGTAATAGACCCATCTATGTATATTTCAAGTTTGAAGTAATTTAAAAAAAAAATTGTAGAAGTTGATACGGAAAAATGTCAAAAAAATTATTTTCTGAAAAAATGAAAACGCCGAAACAATGACTACGGACACAGAGAAACACCCGAAAATAACGTTTTAGAGGTCAAAAAAGCTGCGGTTTGCTTTTATTCCCATCGAAATTGTCTGAAAATTAAGAATTTTATGTCCATTTTTAGGTGGGGGGGCTAAAACATGGTCCCAAAATCTCCAACTTAGAACCCTCTCCACAAGCGAAATCTTCGATGCTACAGAATCCTAGTTCACTTCAGTTGACCTATCTATGTATGCCCATTGCCGTCTCGTCATCCTTTTGGGATGGCTCACATACACTTCTCATTAAATCTTCCACTTTTAATGGTTTTCAGTCACACACATGATTTCACCATTATTCGAAACACTGTTCTTCTGACCGAGGTATTGGAGTAATTCCTCCATTGAGGAGGCTTCATCAAACATATCTATCCTCACATTCTAATCATTTCTCTGTCAAACTCATAGACACCATACTTGAAAACTATTCATTTCATCTGATATTCTTCCGGAAAGACACTGTGTTTGATTTATACACATGTAAATGATTGGTACTGGGACACGTAGAATTTTGATCTGTATTATAAATTATTCACCGTTGGTAGGTGTCATGAAGGCCTTTTTGTTTTTATTCACTAGGGATAACTTAAAATAAATAACTACAATTTAAAACAAATTCAAACAAATGTTAAAATGTTAAATCTAAAATTTTATGAACATATCCAAATTTAATGCAGAGGTGGGCATCGTTACTCAAAAAAGTAATTCCGTTACCGTTACTCCGTTTCTCGGAAAAAGTAATTCGGTTATCGTTATTCCGTTTCTTTGGAAGGGAAAGTAACGAAGTGCCGTTACTCCGTTACTCCCTTACTCCTTTACTTTTATCTTTTGACTATGACATTAAT
>JABUQX010027837.1:70000-72500 GCA_015478945.1 Trachelipus rathkii
AACCAATCACCTTTGACACCATTTATTAATCTTACACACGCCTCACTATCGTCATACACGATTTTGATTCCATTCAGAAGCGTACCACCAACACCATATATCACTAACACCTGCCATAGAGCTTCCCTATTAACCCTATCATACGCCTGTTGCAAATCCATAAAACCTAAATACAATTTATTCTTCTTCTCCCTCATTTTCTCAATCATTTGTTTCAATGTAAAGATTTGATCCACACATCCTCTACCACTCCTAAACGCACCTTGTTCTTCACCAATCAGTCCTTCAGTCACTCGACGCACTCTTTCGACCAAAATACCAGCATATATCTTCCCTACAACACTCAATAAACTAATTCCCCTATAATTTCTACAGTTCCCTTTATCTCCCTTACCCTTATATAAGGGTACTATTACTGCTCTCCTCCAATCCCTTGGAACTATACCCTCCATAAACGCTTTATTGCACAACTTCCAAATCCAATCAATCACCATCTCTCCGTTCTTGATCATTTCACCAGTAATTTCATCTATACCTGCAGATTTACCATTCTTTAACTTTCTCACTCTACCCATTACCTCCTCTCCTTGCTAATAACCTCATCCCAAAATACCTATTCCTTCTTGCACCATCAAACCCACACACATTCACTATCCTCTTCATTACTGCCAATATTATGCAGATTTTCGAAGTGTTCTTTCCACACTCCCCTCATCCATTTCATCAGTTACAAAAGCACCATCCCTATTCATTATTCTGAGCAGGTTCCCTTTATTCTCATTCTTAACCTTTTATTGCTGCGAAGAGCTTCCTATTCCTGCAAGTCCCCATTCATCCTCCTTGCAAACTGCTCATTTACCTCTTCTTTTTTTCTCCTACGTATGCACCTTTAGTATTTCTTTTTCCTCCTTATATAATTCCAAGCATCTTTCTTTTGAAACTTCATCATTTGCTTTTAGTACATTCAACCACGCTTCTTTTTTACTTTTAACCGCTTGCATCACCTCTTCATTCCACCACCACTGTTAACATTCTTACTTTCTACTTTAGCACATCCACATACTTCTTTGCACTGCTAACAATTGCTTCCTTCATTTTGCTCCCAGATTTGTTCAGTTTCAACTTGTTCACATTCAACTCATATATATATATATATATATATATATATATATATATCAATTTTTAATTTTATTTAAAAATATATATATATATATATATATATATATATATATATATATATAATATATATATATATCGTAAAACGTACTTAACGGCCACCCGGAACGGGACGTTGGATCAAAAAAATTCGCAGGTAGAATCTATAAGAGTAAACACTTCTAGGGGCAGCTGCCCCACCTGACGACGCCCCATGTATATATATATATATATATATATATATATATATATATATATATATATATATATATATATATATATATATATATATATATATATATATATATATATATAAAAATTAATTTTATTTAAAAATTTTTATTCAAAAATTTATATAGGGGAAACTATGGGGGACCCCCTTTTTAAAATATTTTCACTAAAACCATAACAAAATTGTAAATTTTTGATATACCTTCTTCCTAAAATTCATGAAAACCTTGTAAAAATAATAAATAACCAGGAAGTAAAGAAAATATTCCGTTGAAATCTTTTTTCAAGGGTTGAACTCAAAAATCAAAATACATAATCTTCAGATATATTTTTAAAGATTAGAGCCCTGTATTTTACCCCTAAACATGCATAAAGTTCAATGAAACTTCGTAAAAAAAAAAAAAAAAAAAAAAAAAAAAAAAAAAAAAAAAAAAAAAAAAAAAAAAAACTTTTATTATTTATACAGTATTCCTTAAAATGAACCAAATTTTATAAAAATCTATGATTCATATTTTGAATTGGGGCGATTTTTTTAATAGTTAGCATTAAATCTAAGAAACTTTTCAGAAATTATAAATTTTTTATCAAAAGTTAAAAATTTCTTTTTTTTTTTTATTTAGTTTTTTTAAATGAAATTATCAGAGTAAATATAATTTGAAAAGTTGCACAACTTTTATTTAGGAATTTATCTACCGAATCATTGTAAATCTGGACAGGCCATACCCAATTTGAAACAGCCAGAACAATGACGTTTCCAGAAGTCAAATTGTTAGGAAAAAAAATGTCCTAAAACCCTCTATAATTAATTTTTCATATCTGATGCTCAAAACGAGCTAAATGCCATAGATAATTAATAATATATTAATACACTATGGAACAACGAGGCCTTCATTTTGAAAATTTTCATTTTTATGAAAGTTTTCAATGACCTTCATTTTTTTCTATCATCGATCTTTGTGGAATTTTCAGCTTTTAGAACCTTCTCCCATAAATCGTAAAACAGTCAGTATACACAAAAATTGTTTTAGCGATATATCTTCTCCAATTGTAAGCTCTGAAAAATTTGTTGTAAGATCGGATGAGTAATAAAAAGTTATCGATAAAAATCAATTAT
>JABUQX010027837.1:75000-90635 GCA_015478945.1 Trachelipus rathkii
ATTAGAAAGTAATTAATCTGATTTGGGTAGAAGATGCAGGAAGCGAGTCAGTTATTATTCACATAAGGCAAAATTGAGGAAATCGCATAAAAACGCAAAACCTATATAAAAAATATAAAAACAAATAATAAATAAATAAAAATAACAACATCAAAAATAATAATGATAAAATTTATTAAAAAAATTCCAAAGTTTAGAAGTTTTGTTTTCTTATTTATTATTGTATTATAGATTTTATGTTTATGTGTATTTTAATATAAATTTATATTGAACAACTGTAATAAAAGTACACACTGTGATAATTTGAATTTAACTTATTAACACTTTTATGTAAAACACCTATTTTATATTATTAGCACTGAAATGTATGAAATATTAAATCTAAAATTAATGCCCTTAACACTTACCCTATGCTTTAAGTAAAAACAACTTTCATAAAGTAATCACTAATTACTGTTGAAAATCACGTTGTAAACAAGATATGACGTCACAGGCGAGGAAAGCGGAGTGAGATCACAAGACAAGCACAAGTTGACACTGCTGGCGAAGAGAACGGAATGAAATAGAAAATGTGGGAGAGATGGATAGACGTCTCAAGAGTTGACCTGGCTCCTGACCCTCCTTGTACTTGATAAGTACTTGTACTTGTACTTTAGTAACACGAAAAGAAATCAAATTAGTAGAAACAAATATAAAATTAAGCGATAAGTCGAGAATTAGATGCGATTATGAAAACCCACTGTCGTTAGAACAAAAATCCTTCGAAAATCGAGAGAAGGAGACTTCAGTTACCCCATCTAAGAACGGGTTGCCCGCGATAAAGCGAACAACGGGGCGGGAGGGCCGACCGGCACGCGAATAGGATAAGAAAGAAGAACTATGAGGAGGAGGGGTAGTCGGAGGAGTTGACGAACGGAGAGGAAGAGGAGGACTAAGGGAGGGGTGGGCGGAGGAGAGAGGAGCCAACAGGCGAGTGGGAGGAGCAATAAGTAACAACGGAGTAGAGCAAGAAGGAGCAGGAGGCACAGGAAGAAGCGGTGCGGATTGGTTGGACATGTCAATTGGAAAAGCGGGATCAGCATACAGAAGGCTGGCTTGATTCTGTCCAGTCGAAACGTTCTCCACTCTGGATTCTTTCTAAAAGGAAGAAAATCTTTGCGATGACGTTTGTAACACACAGAAGGACCGTCGTATCCGGACCTAGCGTGGACTGCGATGTAAGTCGTGACTGAACCAACACATGTAGAACCGCAGAGATCAAGTTCGAAAGGAATGTAAAGTGGCAAGGCAGGTCTGACAAGGTGGGAAGGCTTCAAATAAACACTAACAAAGGCGTTGAAAGACGTGTTATGTTTCAGTAGTGGGTGAAGGGAGGATGAATTCACGGGATACGGATGGAGGAACCATACCTGAAGTTCAGCGAGATGAACACTGCGAGTCCTCTTAGTAGGAAGTCCGAATGCCAAGGAGGACGAGGGGAAGAGTCTCCGACCAGTTTTCGGGATTACCATGCGCCATCAAGGAAGCTTTGAGCTGACGATGAAAACGCTCTATCATTCCTTGAGCCTGGGGGTGGTAACTGCAGGAGCGGAGGCGTTTGGAACCGATGAGAACCATGAGGTCTTTCCAAAGGTAGGATTCGAACTGTCTACCTTGGTCTGTTGAGACCGTAGAAGGAGTACCGAACCTAGCAATCCAGTTGAACAGAAAGGAAGGGCGATGGTTTCACTGGATGTGTCTTGTAAAGGGATGCCTTCGACCCAGCGGGTGTAGTGGTCCATGCAGGTGAGGATGTGGTTGAAATATTAGAAGAAGAGGAAAAACTAAGTCTATGTAGGACTTAGTTTAAGCTTTGATAGTAGGAAGAAATTGCCTTTAAGGGAGCGTTAGTATGCCTGCTAGGCCTATGAGCAATGTTGGCAACTAAGGCACTGTTTAGTCCACAGCTTAACGTCCTGGAGAAGGGATGGCCAAACAAAGTGTTTGCCAACCTTAACTTGTGAGCCTTTAACACCTGGATGCGAGACGTTGTGAATGGTGTTAAAGACAAGACGACGCATTGGAGTAGGTACAACAGGGCGGGGTAAACGAGAAGACATATCACATAGAAGTGGGAAGGGGAAACCGAACACTTCCACACTCTGGATGTCGAAGGTGGAGTTAGCTGGGAATGTAAATTCCTCCAGCTGCTGAAGACGGGACATCTCTTCGTAGTTGAGAGAAGGAAGAGGAGAGATAGCACTAATACGAAGAGCATCTGCGGGGAAGTTTCCAGCACCTTTAACGTGACGAATGTCGGTGGTGAACTGAGCGATAAACTCGAGATGACGTGCTTCGCGTAGAGACAACTTGACTGTAGATGCAGTGATGGCATTGGTGAATGGCTGGCGGTTAGTAAGAAATGAAATTCTTGACCTTAGATAAAATAGCGAAAGTGTTTGATGGCGAGGTAAATGGCCAGCAATTTCCTTCCAAAAGCGCTGTAACGTACCTCAGGAGGTTGGAGTTTCCTAGAAAAAAATGCTAAAGGACGCCATTCACCTTCCAGGAGTATTTGCAGGACAGCTCCCACTGCATAATCCGAGCGTCAGTATGAATTCCTGGTCGGTGCAGTGGTAGGAGGAAAACGAGAAAGACGGAAGAAGCTAGGGCTTCTTTGAAGGAGGTAAATAACCCGCCTTCACACTCCCATCAAAAGATGCTGGTCAGTCGACGGTGACAGAGGACGAAGAACCCTTTCTAGGAGTTTTGAGAAGAGCGTTGTGAAGACGAAATATGTCAGCTGCGGACGGGATGAAACGGTGATATAAGTTCACCATGGCAAAGAAATATCTGGAGCTAACGCAGTTTCATGGGCATGGGAAAGCAACGGCTTGCAGAAACATGGTCATCTATGTGACGTATTAGTAACTTCAAGGAAGAAGCTTCTTAAATGGCCCCGGGAAGGAGGACAAATCTGAGGAGCATCTTGAATGCAGGGAGAGCTGGATGGTGTACCAAGAGATTCAGGGGTCATCACAATGCAGGAGTAGTAAGCCTTCTTTAGGTAGAAAGATACGAAGCGGAATTTATTTTAATTCTGAAGGCAAAAAATAGCCGTCGTATATGCGCCAGCTATATAAAATATAAAACATATATATAATAATAACAAAAATAACAACAACAAAATAATATTGATAAATTTATTAAAAAATTCAGGATTTATAAAATATGAAGATTTTTTGTGATATTATTGCCAAATTTTATGTTTTATGTATTTTTAATATAAATTTATATTGAACTACTGTAATAAAAGTACACATTGTGAAAAATTTGAATTTAACATATTCTTTGCTTTTGTAACACTTATTTTATATTATTAAGCACTGAAATGTGTGAAATCTCAGGTCTAAAATTAATGTATAACACTTACCCTATGCTTACAAGTAAAAACAACTTTCATAAAGTAATCACTAATTACTGTTGAAAAATAATTGTAAACAAGATATGACGTCCCAGGCGAGGAAAGCGGGTGAGATCACAAGACAAGCATAAGTTGACACTGCTGGCGAAGAGAACGAGATGAAAGCAGAAATGTGGGAGAGAAGGCAGGATGGAGCGTCTCAGGGTTCGACCACCAACTCCCACGAAGCCCTCCTTGTGCTTGATGACCAGTACTTGTAATTGTATTTTAAGTAACACGAAGAAATCAAATCAGTGAAAACAAATATAAAATTAAAACGATAGAGTCGAAAATTGAATGCCGATTGAAAACCCCACTGATTAAGAACAAAATCCTTCAATCAGAGAAGGAGACTTCGATTACCCATCCCTGCTTGAGAACGGGTTCTTACAGAAATGAAACAACAGAACAACGTTGGAGAGGCTGACCGGCGCACGTGAATAGGATAAGAAAGAGAAGAACTATGAGGAGGAGGGGTAGTGAGGAGGTGAACGAGGAGGAAGAGGGGGACTAGGCGGGGGAGGGGTGGGCGGAGAAAGAGGAGCCGACGGGCAGTGGAGGGGCGTAAGTAACAACGGGTAGAGCAAGAAGGAGCAGGAGGCTGGGAAGGGCGGTGCAGTTGGTGGGACAAGTCAACTGAAGAAGCGGGATCAGCATGCAGAAAGGCTGGCTTGATTCTGTCAATCGAAACGTTCTCCACTTTTGATTCTTTCTAAAAGGAGAAAATCTTGCGATGACGAACGGAAGGGACCGTCGTATCGCGCCTGTAGTGGACCGCGATGTGAGTCGTGACGAACCAACACGTGTGAACAGGAATCAAGTTCGGAAGGAATGTAAGTAGCACGACGAGTCTGACGAGGTAGGGAAGGCTTCCAAGAATCAGCACACTGACGAAGGCGGGCGAGGAAGGTGTGATGATCCGAAGTAGTGGGTGAAGGGAGGATGAATTCACCAGGGATACGGATGGAGGAACCGTACACGAGTTCAGCGGATGAACACTGCAAGTCCTCTTTGTAGGAAGTCCGAATGCCAAGGAGGACGAGGGGAAGAGTCTCCGACTAATATTCTGGGTTGCCATGCGCCATCAAGGAAGCTTTAAGCTGACGGTGGAAACGCTCTATCATTCCTTGAGCCTGCGAGTGGTAACTGTAGGAGCGAAGGCGTTTAGAACCGATGAGAACCATGAGGTCTTTCCACAGGTAAGATTCGAACTGTCTACCTTGGTCTGTGGAGACGGTAGAAGGAGTGCCGAACCTAGCAATCCAGTTGAAAAGAAATGCCTGGGCGATGGTTTCACTGGATGTGTCTTGCAAAGGGATGGCTTCGACCCAGCGGGTGTAGCGGTCGATGCAGGTAAGGATGTGGGTGTAGCCGTTGGAAGAAGGTAGAGGACCAACTAAGTCTATGTGGACTTGGTCGAAGCGTTGACCGGGAGGAAGAAATTGCTCGACAGAGCGTTGAGTATGCCTGGCTGGACCTTCGAGCGTGTGCAACTAAGGCACTGTTGAAGTCCACAGCCCAATGTCTTGGAGAAGTAATGGCCAAACAAAGTGTTTGCCAACCTTAACTTGTGAGCCTTTAACACCTGGATGCGAGACGTTGTGAATGGTGTCAAAGACAAGGCGACGCATTGGAGTAGGTACAACAGGGCGGGGTAAACGAGAAGACATATCACATAGAAGTGGGAAGGGGAAACCGAACACTTCCACACTCTGGATGTCGAAAGTAGAGTTAGCTGGGAATGTAAATTCCTCCAGCTGCTGAAGACGGGACATCTCTTCATAGTAGGAAGAGGAGAAATGGCACAAATGCGGGAAAGAACATCTGCGGGAATATTCTCAGCACCCTTAACGTGACGAATGTCAGTGGTGAACTGTGCAATGAACTCGAGATGACGTGCCTCGCGAGGTGATTGTTTAACAGTAGAGGCAGTGATGGCATGGGTGATAGGAAGGTGATCGGTAAAAATATGAATTTCTCGCCCCTCAATAAAATAGCGAAAGTGTTTGATGGCGAGATAAATGGCCAGCAATTCTCTTCCGAAGGCACTGTACCGAACCTCGGGAGGTTGGAGTTTCTTAGAAAAAAATGCTAAAGGACGCCACTCACCATCAAGAAACTGCTGTAGGACAGCACCCACCGCATAATCCGAAGCATCTATATGGATCAGAGTTGGAACGGTGGTAGAGGGAAAACGAGAAGAAGACGGAAGAAGCTGGGGCTTCTTTGATGGAGGTAGTCGTACTTACCTCCATCAAAAGAAGTTAGTCCAGTCGACGGTGACGAGGCCGAAGAACCCTTTCTAAGGTTTTAGGAAAGAGCGATTTGTGAAGACGAAGTATGTCAGCTGCGGACGGGGATGAAACGGTGATATAAGTTCTGCTTGCAAAGAAATATCGGAGCTAACGCTGTTTTTCATGAGCATGGGAAAGCAATGGCTTGCAGAAACACGGTCATCGAGGTGACATAATATAACTTCAAGGAAGAGAAGCTTCTTGAATGGCCGGAAGGAGGACGTCTGAGGGCATGCAGATGCAGGAGAGCTGGATGAAGGCGGCGCAGAATTCCAGGGTCATCTGTGGGAGTAAAATGACCTCATTTGGGTGAAAAGATACGAAGCAGAATTCATTTTTAATTCACAGAGGCAAAATAACAAATCGCATAAGCTTATAACCTATAAAAAATAGCAAAAACATATAATCGATAACAAAAATAACTGTAAGTAATAAAATGGTAAATTTATATATAAAAAAATACAAAGTTAACAAATTTGAATTTTTTGGTATCTTATTTATAGATTTTATGTTTTCTGTATCTTAAAAATTAAATTTATATTGAGCTACTGTAATAAAAGTACACACTGTGAAAAATTTGAACCCCCAACATTATTAACACTTTTTATGGAAAACACTTATTTTATATTATTAAGCACTGAAGCCTTATGAAATCTCAAATCAAAAGTTAATGCCCTTAACACTTGCTTAATAGCACAAGTAAAACAACTTTCATAAAGTAATCACTAATTACTGTTGAAAAATCATGTTGTAATCAAGATATGACGTCACAGGCGAGGAAAGCGGAGTGAGATCACAAGACAAGCATAAGTTGACACTGCTGGCGAGAACGGGAATGAAATAGAAAATGTGGGAAGACGGATAGACGTCTCGATGAAGTTGACCAACAATTCCCTGGTCCCCTTGTACTTGCGAGTACTTGTACTTGTACTGTAACACGAAAAGAAATCTGTGAACACAAATATAAAATTAAAACGATAGAGTCGATAAACGAATGCGACTATAAAGACTCACTGTCGTTAAGATCGAAAATCGTTTGGAACGATAAAATTTTAGCAGCCTACGATGAAGGAAAAAGAATCAGAGAGTGAGAGAGATGGAGACTACAATATATATATATATATATATATATATATATATATATATATATATATATATATATATATATATATATATATATATATATATATATATATATATCTATATAATATATATATATATAACTCGTCAAAGATATACCACTAGGGTAAATGTGACTCGCAGGAACGGGAAAGCCCCTAACCCCATGAAACCTCCACACCAACACAGACGACAGCATCAGTGTAACTATGTAATCACCCCTCAGAGAATTCACTGCAGTTTTGGGGTCGTCACCGCGATAAATTTAGGAAAACATAAACCACGTAACAAGACGTGGGAGAGGTGGGGGTATTTTATATCCGGAGTTTAATCGAGCGAGGGACCATTCTCGTACGAAGAGAGTCCGATAAACATGGAGAGGATAGTGCGTCAACTGTCAAGAGATCAGCGCGTGCAGATAACAACACTCCACACCGAAGGATACGGGTACCGGACACTTGGTCGACGGTACGGTGAAGCGCACACAACGATTGTATGGGTGGTTCAACGGTACCAGGAAATCCTGACACATGATCGCCAGCGAGGACAAGGTAGGCCCATGGCCACGACACCCGTGGAAGACCGATTTATACGTCTGCGTGCATTTCGAGAGCGCCACACAACCGCACGACATCTGCAGATACAGCTGGCGGAGGTACACGGCATTAGGGTGAATGACAATACAGTGCGTCGACGCCTTGCGGAACATAATTACTGCCCCCAGAGGCCTGCCATAGGTACATCGCACACCACGGCACATCGAAGGGCGTGACTGGCATTTGGTATCCATTAGATGGTCGACCATTGGGCAAAGGTGCTCTTTACGGACGAGTCGAGAGTGTCTCTGTACGCCTCGGACAAGCGTGCTAGAGTATACCGACTACTGACGGAGAGGTTCACGCAATGTAATGTGCTGCGGGTGCGGTCGTTTGGAGGTGGGTTAGTTATGGTCTGGGGAGACATCTCTTTATCGGGGCCTACGGAGTTGCACATCTTCGATGGAGGCACTCTTACAGCTGTAAGGTATATCACAGACATCCTCGAACCATATGTCATACAATATGCCCCCTACATCAGTGACTCTTTCATCCTAATGCATGACAATGCAAGACCACAAAAGGCTCAATGTGTGAGTGACTACCTTAGGACGGTTCAAATTACGACGTTGGAGTGGCCAGCATATAGTCCGAACCTCAACCCAATCGAACATTAATGGGATATCCTGAATCGTCGGATCCGACAGCTGCAACCCCCCTCCACGGACCCTGCCGGACTTACGACAGGAACTGGACGACGTATGGAATCAAATCACTGTCCAGGACATTCGCCCACTCATCGAGAGCATGCCAGGACGGTGTCAGGCAGTCATCCGTGCCAGAGAGGGTCATACACGGTATTGAGACAGACCCAACACCCCCGCGGCCGTCGCCGTACGTAAAAACATTGTGTGTTTGCAGCTCCGAACCTCCGAACCCTACTGCGAGACACTTTGGCTGCACCTTGGCCTCACACTCTATCAACCTACGGTTCTGGGGAGGAATCCACCATGTTATTGTCATTGTCCAATAAAGTGTCTTCGCGTTCTTCAACCTTTTCTACCCTTCCTTCGCCACGTAACCTTGTGGTGCGTTAATTTTGACGAGTAGTATATATATATATATATATATATATATATATATATATATATATATATATATATATATAACAATATAATAGATATTCATAGAAATAATCTAATTTCATAATATAAATATCTAATAATACAAAAATTTATATATATATATATATATATATATATATATATATATATATATTATATGTAATATATATATATATATTATATATATATATATATATATATATATATATATATATATATATATATATATATATATATATATATATGTATATATATATATATAATATAATTTAAGTGTAGAATATCAATATAAATATATATGTATAATAATAATAATAATAATAATAGACGTAATAATTATAGTATTATTATATATATATAATTATAATATATATATATATATATATATGTATATATGTCATAATATAATAATAATAATAATAATAATAATAATAATAATAACTCTTCTTCTAACACCTGTACTAAAGATTTCAGGGGCGGCTCGTCGTACAATTTATAGGTGGTTGCATCTGAAATTTCACACACACAATTATATATATATATATATATACCGTATATATATATATATATATATATATATATATATATATATATATATATATATATATATATATATATATATATATATATATATATATATAGTAAAAATATTTAAATTTTTTAATTTTTGTTACTTACCTATATAAGTATGAAGTAACTGTGAACATCAATTTCTTTTATTTAAAAAGAAAATCGGCTCGCCGTTCTTTGGAATGAGTTAAATTATTTTTTCATTAGATATTTATTGAGTTAAATAAAAACTAAAACAATATCATAGACTAAATGCATTGCAGGCTGGCGTGTATGCATGGCAGACCGCTCGCTGAAGCGCTCGCTCCAAATGCGCGCTGAGCGCGAGCGGTGCCGTGTAACAACTTACTCGCACCGCGAGTAAGTTGTATATGAATATAATATAAATATAACTAAAGACATTACCGTGCTATAGATTAAACTTTATTACATATCTTTTTATTTAAAATTGAGAAAATTCGTAGAAAATGCCTCAAATGAAATAATTCTATGTTAGCATTACCTACCATTCCGATTCTAATTTTTTTTATTGCTCTCTGGTAAATAAAAAAGGGCCTATATATATATATATATATATATATATATATATATATATATATATATATATATATATATATATATATATATATATATATATATATATATATATATATATATATATATATATATATATCAGGAGTTGGACTTCAAGTACATTTTTCAAGTACAAGTACAGTAAAGTACTCTAAAATTGTTCAAGTACAAGTACAAATTACAAGTACTTCTAGAATTTGTTCACGTATCAGACTTGGGTTCAAGTACATTTTATCAAGTACAAGTACAAGTACAAGTACTTTATGAAAACTTGCATATATATATATATATATATATATATATATATATATATATATATATATATATATATATATATATATATATATATATATATATATATATATATATATATATATATATATATATAATGAAAAGTACTAACAATCTGAACATCATAAGAACTTTATTCAACGTTTCGATGACTCAAGCTGTCATGCATCCCTCAGGGAAAGACACTACAAAATAATGAAATAGCAAGTAACAATGTTGCTATTTATTTTGTAGTGTCTTTTTCGAGGATGATGTTTGTATCGAAGTATTGAACAAAGTTCTGAATAATGTTCTGATTGACCAGTGCTAACTTTCATTATAAATTACAACTTCCCAAAGAAAAGTAAGGAATTGTATATATATATATATATATATATATATATATATATATATATATATATATATATATATATATATATATATATATATATATATATATATATATATATATATATATATATATATATATATATATATATATATCATCATCATCATCATCATCATCATCATCATCACCCATCTTATCTCCCCAAGACTGGAGGCAAGGTGTGTAACATATACCGGAAACATAAAAATAGTAGAAGAATATTAAGCAAGTAGAAAAGAAAGCCCAGCCTTACCACCCCCTTTATACCAATTAGTGAGAACTCGTCCCAGTCAGAAAAATCCACCCTAGAGCTTCACGGGACCGCGATTGACCCTCAACTATGACCTCTCGTCAATGTGGGGTTCATTCCTTGGCCAGGTGGGCTACAACCATACCTCCTCACAAAACCCACCATTCACTCCTGTTATGCACCTTTCTTCTCGCCCCTGCCAAACTCACATTTCTCTCTTCCAGGCATTCCTTTTCTGACTCATTCCACTTTTTCTTCTGTCTCCCATCCGGTCGATTCCCAACACACTTACCACTATACATCCGTTTAACCGACCGTCTGTCATCCATCCTTTCCACATGACCAAACCATTTCAACGTCCTTTCATTTATTCTCTCATTTACCCCAATCTCCACACCAAACAACTCTCTAATACGTTCATTCCTCATTTTATCATTTCTTTTCACACCTAACACGCCACTAAGATTGTCCATCTGAACACATTGTAATTTAGATCTATACCTCTTATTCCAGGTCATAGTCTCACTACACTATATACATTAACACGGGTAACAACCACACATGTAAGACCCGAGCGCACTCAACACTTGGCCCCTTACATCCACCAACGATTTAACTGCACCAGCCACCTTAGTGCCATTCACAATTTTCCTACTACACTCTGCATCATCCGCAACTGCAACCATCTAAACATACTTTCATTTATTCTCACATTTTTCCAGCTGCTCACCATCTAACATAACTTCACACTGAGGTCTCTCCTCTTATCTACGTTTACTTTCAAACCCTTTCTTTTACACACCCTACCAAATCTCTCTACTAGTCCTCTCAAACTCTCTTCAGATTCGCCACAAAAAACCAAATCATCCTCATATAATAGGTAGGGAATCCTCCACTCTCATCCATTCTCCATCATTCTAACTCTATCCCTTGTCACTCATTCTTTCATAACCTCATCATATACAGATTGGATTACCAAGGAGACATACCATATCCCTGTCTCACTCCGCTATTAATATTAAAATAATCACTTTCGACTATTTATTCTTACACACGCTTCACTATCGTCATACATACTTTTGATTCTATTCAGAAGCTTACCACCAACACCATATCACTAACACCTGCCATAGATTCCCTATTAATCCTATTATACGCCTGTTGCAAATCCATAAATCCTAAATACAATTTATTCTTCTCCTCCCTCATTATCCCAATCATTTGTTTCAATGTACAGATTTGATCCACACATCCTCTACCACTTCTAAACGCACCTTATTCTTCCCCAAATTAGTTCTTCACTCATTCGACGCACTCTTTCGCCAAAATATCAACATATATCTTCCCTACAACACTCAATAAACTAATTACCCTATAATACTTACAGTTACATTTTCCCCTTACCCTTTATAAAGGTACTAATATTGACCTCCTCCAATCCCTCGGAACTATACCCTCCATAAACGTTTTGTTATACAACTTCCAAATCTAATGAATCACCATCTTGCCTATATATATATATATATATATATATATATATATATATATATATATATATATATATATATATATATATATATATATATATATATATATATATACTATATATATATATACACCTATATAATATGGTTTTGTGAGGTGAATCTGAAGAGAGTTTGAGAGGATTGGTAGAAAGATTTGGAGGGTGTGTAAAAGGATGGGTTTGAAAGTAGACGAAGATAAGAGTAAGGTTATGGTTACGAGTGAGGACAGTCCTCGGTGTGAAGTTATGCTTGATGGGGAGCAGCTAGAACAAGTGACTGAGCTTAAATATTTAGGATATATATATGTTCGTATTCCAAAGTTAACAATCTTTTATTAATTTGGAAAATGACATCATATCACACTGCATTAAGCTATTGAAACCATTTGAAGAAACTACCAAAAAAATCAGCGCCTCTACAGCTTCTTTCTCTTATGTAATACCATTAATCTCAACGCTTATGAAGCATTTTGAACCATCTTCAAATGAAAATGATGACAGTTTAAAAAGAATGAAAGATGTAATTAAACTAGAGGTAGAAAAACGCTTTGGTTCTGTGGAAATTAATGACCTTCATGCTATTGCAACTTACTTAGATTCCGTTATAAAGCAAATTTTTTTGTAACGATATTAAAACAAGTTAAATCGTTACTTTGTGTTGCAGTTGAAAAACTTCAATCCGAACAGTCTATTAATTCGCCACCCATTAAAAGGAAAAAAAAATCTACAGAACCAACACCTTCTACAAGCAAATCAATAACAGATTCACTGGAAGAATTTCTACAGTCCAGTAGTGATGAAGAAACACACGCATTACGAAAGATGTAGTGCAAATGATTGAAAACTATAACCAAGAAAAGCGATTAGATTCAAATGATGATCCAATCAGTTGGTGGAAAGTTAAGCAAAATGTTTACCCACGCTTGAGTAAACTTGCAAGGAAAACTTCAATCCGAACAGTCTATTAATTAGCCATCCATTAAAAGGAAAAAAATGAAATATACAGAACCAACATCTTCTACAAGTAAATCAATAACAGATTCACTGGAAGAATTTCTACAGTCCAGTAGTGATGAAGAAACAAACGCATTATCAAAAGATGCAGTGCAAATGATTGAAAACTATCACCAAGAAAAACGACTAGATACAAATCAAATGACGATCTTATCAGTTGGTGGAGTGTTAATTAAGCAAAATGTAAATTACCCACGCTTAAGTAAACTTGCAAGGAAATATCTGGCCTGTCCTCCAACTAGTGTTCCAAGTGAGAGAGTATTTAGCAATGCTGGGCTAATATATGATGAAAAGAAACAGACTCTCAGCAGAAAAAAAACAGAAAAGGCAGAAAAATTGATGTCTCTCAAGCACAACCTTCCTATATTTGAATTTCAATACTAGGGCAAAAAGTATAAATCCATGTAAAATCTCTTTCATTAATTAAGGTCGGAGGTTAGGGAAAGAGGTTGATGGGTTCCATTTGAGTTAGGTCCCCGTCCCGCACCCTGGTAACAATTATATTAATAGATTGTGGCTAAAACTCGATATATATATATATATATATATATATATATATATATATATATATATATATATATATATATATATATATATATATATATATTTTTTATATATATATTTTTATATATATATATATATATATATATATATATATATATATATATATATATATATATATATATATATATATACATATATATATGTATATATATATATATATATATATATATATATATATATATATATATATATATATATATATATATATATATATATATATATATATATATATATATATATTAAACATCCGCATCCGCATCCGCATCCGCGGATGTTAAAATCAAACATCCGCATCCGCATCCGCGGATGCGAAAAAAAATGACATCTGCAGCATCACTAATATATATATATATATATATATATATAAATATATATATATATATATATATATATATATATATATATATATATATATATATATATATATATATATATATATATATATGGTTCATGTGAATTTAATGGCTCGCGTTTCTCTGAGTCATGAAATTTTAGGTTATGTATTTACAATCTTGTTTAAATTTTTCATGTCTAGGGTTAAAAAAAAATTATATAAATCTCTACTGATTTTAGTAAAGGTGAAGCAGTTAAAGTTTAAATTTACCTTCTTTTTTATAATTAATAGTTTAATATATATATATATATATATATATATATATATATATATATATATATATATATATATATATATATATATATATATATATATATATATATATATATAGTAAAAATCAAAGCAATAAAACGCTAAGTTTAGTAAGTATCAAGTTAGGAGGCCTGAATTAATAATAAACTGCAAATATATCAAAGTTCTTAATAAATTTTCACATAATAAAATGGTCTTCTGGATGTTTAGAACGTGAAAATTTATTAAGAACTTTGATATATTTGCAGTTTTTATTAATTCAAAGATCTTTTAATGCTATATCAAAATACAGATATATCTATATATATCTATATATATATATATCTATATACTCCTATGTATATATATATATATATATATATATATATATATATATATATATATATATATATATATATATATATATATATATATATATATATATATATATATAACATATATATATATATATAATAAAGATGAAGAAAGTGATAACAAAATAATTTTGTACGATTTTGGTACTTCATTAAACTTTATCCAGTTTAAAAATATTTTTTTTCGGCATATTTCCAGAAAAGGGCCAGAAGAATTATCTCCGAAGGTATGACCTTATTTACAATTACATATTTAGAATCAACGTATAAAGCTTATTACCGGAATGTAAAAAAATAAATAAAAAAATAAATAAATAAAAAAAAAATAAATAAATAAAAAAACTCGAAAAGTACGACACTTACAGAAAAACAAATTACATTTTTGGAATCAGCGTATAAAGCTTATTATATGTAAAGTAGTTTCGTCCCCCTCTGTCCCCATCGGCTTGAGCCCCCTAAAAATTGAAGTTCAGGAAATATATTTCCATTAGGGGCTCGAGCCGATGAAGAACAGAAAGGATAATCTCCCGTCGTCCACCTAGGGCCGAGACCCCGACTCCTGGTATCTATGTGTGGTCTAGGGTGTTCGTTAGTTTAAATCATAAAAACGACTTTTTGCATATAATAAAGCTTTATACCAAAATTCCAAATATGTAATTCCCTACTGGTGTCGTACTCGGGCCCACACATTCTTTTAATATGCTTTATACGCTGATTCCAAATATGTTGGTTTTCCTGCAAGTGTCATACTTTTCGAGATAATTCTCCTGGCTCTTTTCTGATATTTTGCTATTTGCCTTTTTTAAGTTATATATATATATATATATATATATATATATATATATATATATATATATATATATATATATATATATATATATATATATAATATATATATATATATATATATATATATATATATATATATATATATATATATATATATATATATATATATATATATATA
>JABUQX010027838.1:0-20000 GCA_015478945.1 Trachelipus rathkii
TTGGGAAAGTATTTTAACACTGGGTAACTGTGGTTTCTAACATAAAACTTTTGTAACTTGACATACTTATTACTCTTGGGTATAGTTCTCTGTTGTGGCTGTGTTTTACCGTCCTTGGGGTGGTTTTGGGAAATAAGACCTTGATGATCGTTGCAATAAGGTTATAACATTACTAGTTAGGTGGAATTTTGGTGGGTTGGGGTGGGACCCAGAATCCCGCAGTGAAAAGTTGAATAAAAATGGAAGAGAGAATGGCTCCCCACGTTGGGACGGGCTTCCGTTATACTATGTCTTATAATTACTGATAGATCATTGGCGAACTTGACGGGTTGTTACTATTTTGTATATTTAGACCATTTGCCTAACAACGGGTTGGTGAGGACACAAACTTACTTATTTATCTGTTGTCCATCAGACGTGTCTCCATGTGGGTGGGCTCTTTATATTTATGGTACTCATTGGTATTATTTGCACTTATCGGTAGGGAAATAAGAAGGATCTTTCTTTTTTTCGAGAATAAGAAATGTGTGTGGGGACCGTGGGTCCTCGAATGCTATTTTAGTTTATTGTCTATTTTGCTCTGTCGAAAACTTATATTCTTCATCTCTTTCCTAAAAAGTTGTGGATTTTTGGGTCTTTGCACATAAGCACTCTAATGGATGGGTCTGTTTGTGTGATGTTGGGGAGATTGGAAAATGGACGCTGCTGGACTTGCAGAATATGTTGCTATTTTGAAAACTCCATTGTTGATGGAACATGTTTTTGGGAGAAGAGAATGCGATTTTGAGAAAAATTTTTTATTTAAATATTTTAATTTCTCTAGCAATTTTAACTGATTTGAGCCAAAGCATGAGAAATAATTGGCGGATTAGGAGGACAAAGGGGGATCACTTGGCGGTTTTCTTTTTTTATGGTTATTTGAGTTTAGGGAGAGAATTTCTCACAATGTAATTTTTGGAATTGTTCCCAGATTGGGGTGCACACATGTAGTTTTAAGTTGCACCAGGATATTAGTTTCGAAGAATGCTTCACATGCCTGATTAGGAACAATTTCAATTCTAAAGAGGGAGTGGGAGGCGGCCAACCGGGCCTATCCAAGGATTGCTCTTTCTTCGAGGTGTTGTTTTATGTACAGTTTGGATATGGAGTCTAGGCCTATTGCTACCTGATTTTTTGAGGGTTTTTTTAATGGTTCCTTTTTCCTTGTTTTCACTCACACATTTGACATTTCGTTTTTTTCTGGCATGTGAAATACGGTGGTTTGTTTGGAGTGGTCTTTCATTTTTTTCTGAGTTTTATCTCTGGCCGTACGAAAGTGTTACGCTTGTTTCCTTATGTTTTATTCTATTAGCCGGGGGTGGGTGTGTCTCTTGGTTCTACCGTGGACAGCGGATGTGATCCTAGCGGGTAATGTTTTTAGCAACGACTGGTCCCCTAATTTGTATTTGTTTTTGGGAAAAGGAGGGAAAGGTTTATTGGGACAAGCATGGGGATTCCCGGGTGGGATGGAGTGTTGAGGGGGGAGAGGATTTTGGATTCGGAGGATTTTGATTTTAATTTTTTGATTGACACCCGAGTTGTTAGCTGCACGGAAACTTCTTCAATTTGTTCTTGTAACTCTCTTTCTGAAATAGGTTTTGTTTGTAATAGTATTGTGGGGCAGGCTTTCGGCATAATACTTTTTTACCAAAGTGTTCGCGTTGGTTGTATACAGAGGGTTTATTTATAGAGTAACTTCTGAGTGTGTTTAGGTTTTTTTATTGTTATAGTTGATGCTATTTAGATAAATTTTAGAAGCAATGTGGTGGGGTGTCTTATAACAGTGCTATTTGAGGTTTTTCGGAGGGTCGGTTTCTTTCTTGTATTTAAATGAGTCTCCTGTAGTCTGAATTGTGAGAGGGTTGAGTTTTGGGTTGTATGGATTTCAGTTCCTGTAGGCACCTCGATTATGGGGGTATACATACCACAGGTTTGCAGAATTTTAATTGTATGATTTTGTATTTTTGTTTTTTATATATACACGTGAAGTGAGTGGTATTGGGCTTGCTAGAGAGGGGATTCGAGCTTTTGTACTCCGCTGGATTTCTGGATTACTTGGGCCTTTATTTTAACACTAATGTTGGGTTTTCTCGTAATATTTGGATGAATTATGTATTAATTTGCGGGAGCGTTCCAATAATTATAATATTATATAGTATTATATATATATATATTAGTGTATAATATACGTATATATATATTATATTACTCAGTAGTATAGTATAATATCGTCCTATATCATATTATTTCTACTCCTATTCTTAGGATTCCTATATATAATACATATATATATATATATTATATATATATACGTTATCATAACACAATGTAACTCGAATTGTTAAAACAATGATAATGAAGGTAGTTGTACCTTGAATCGTCATTCCTTCCAACAGCTTTTCACTTACCTCGTTCGGAGTTCGT
The DNA here is from genome assembly GCA_015478945.1 of Trachelipus rathkii. Classification (NCBI taxonomy): domain Eukaryota; kingdom Metazoa; phylum Arthropoda; class Malacostraca; order Isopoda; family Trachelipodidae; genus Trachelipus; species Trachelipus rathkii. The sequence goes on from JABUQX010027838.1 coordinate 2,464, forward strand.
GCAAGGTACAATTGAATTTTTGATGAAGCTTAATCTGGTCCCCCATCCCTACTATCCCAACTGAATAGATATATACCATATTCTCTTTTCCCTCTCGGCTTACACCGGGAAAAAGTAGTGTATTCTCGTTTTCACTCGAGGACTCCAGAGGGCCTTTTTCTTGTATCCTTATATTCTGCGTAAGTGAACTTCCGTCCTTGCTTTATTTTTTTTCGAGATCAAGAACTTCCGCCCATGATGTTTAGGTGAACAAGCTTTTTGGCTTGTGTTCACTAGTCTAATCTTCAATAGATTTAGCCGAACAACATAATTCTAGCGGGTTATAATAAAATGTATCTGTAATTTAATTCAATTAAGCACACGTTTTACGTGTAGGTTTGTGTTTTTGAATGGCAGTGACAGAAATTTCTCTCTTTCACTCTTTCTCTCCTCTTTTTTCTTCTCTCCTTAACTTCTTTATCCTCTCCTTTCTTTTTCACCACTTCATACTTTGGTTCACCCTCTCTCTCCGCGATTATGTCTCTCTCTCCCTTCTTCTTCTTTTCTTTTCCTTTCTCCTGTTTCTAACTTTTTCCTTCTCAATTTGCTACTAACCCTCTCTCTCTCTACCTTCTCTCTCCTCTCCATCCTTCCTTTCTATTACGTCTTTTTTCGTCTTCCGCTGCTCTCCCTCACCTAATCTCTCTTTCCTTCTCTCCCCTAAACTGGCAGCTGTCGCTTGGGGTGGTGGCTTGTAGCCTCACGTTTGTGTATTTGATATATTGGCTTAATATGTTTTTAATTTTAGCTTTTTATTTTTATTAGCTCCTTCTCCTCCATCTTTCCAGAATTCATCCTTAGACCCTCTTACTAATATTCTTTATAACCTTGGTTGAACAATATGAATTTCAGACATCGTATATTTTTAAAGTATCTCACATTGTAAAACTATACTTAATCCATGCTTCCTTCCTCCTTCATCTCTCTCGTCGTTCTCTTGTTCACTCGTTGTCATCCAATCTCTGTCATCTCTTCCTCTCGCAATCTCCTCCTCTCATCATCAAATCTATCTTCTCCCTCTCGTTCTCTCTCCTATCCCTTCCTCTCTCTACCCTTCTCCTTCCCCCTATTTCCATTGTGCCACGTGTTGATTTCTTCTTTATACTTGTTCTATATTTTATTTGATCATGTTTATTTTAGTACATTACCTTTTATTCAATGTCTCGTAGGGTTTTCATCGCTTTTATGTGTTCGAAGTTATTTGTAAAAAGTACAATTCATTATCATTTTTTGGGTTGTTTAACTCTCTCGTGGGCGGCATCTAATCACTGTCAATCTTATCCTTCTCCTCTGTTCTCTCCTCTCTCTCTCTCTCTTCCTCATCCTCTCTCCTCTCCTTCTTCCTCTCCCCTGTTATCTCTCATCATTTCTGGTGTATAAATCTTACAAAATGTATTGTTATGAATGTATTTGTTAAAAATAATAGTTTATTCGCCCGTATAGTCAGGGAACTCCACTCGTGTGTGAGGGTGTGTAGGTGAGTGTGTGCAATATCATTATTTCTATGTATTTATAAAGAAGATAGGTTGAAATGTAGAAGTACTAGTATAATTTAGTGTCTTCTATTAATAAATGAGCAAGTTACTTTAGAAGATATTTTTATCATCTTATCAGAGTAAGGCAGTTACTACCTTCCAATGCCAATGGGTGTTATGCTGATTTATTATCATGAACACGACCATGTCACCTATTGTGACTGTTACGTTTGTCTCATAGGAACAAATGTTTCATATTAGTTGAGGACACTATATTCTGGTTCTTAAGGACAACTAACAATTTTAATTAGAAAGTGAACCATCAATTTTTTCGGTTTTTGAAAAGTATAAATTTATTTTATAAGGAATAATAGAAAATTATGGGGGAAATACAAATTGCTTCCGGTTATATTAACAGGTTTTTTCAAACTTAGCTCACTCCCCTTCGGGCATTAATTATTACATTGGTTTATCATTCACATTATTCTACTTTATGGTTTATAACACCTATTTTATGATTATTCATTGGTATTATTATTGATTTATTATTTTATTATACTCTATCTTTTGTTTAATTCTTTAATTTAATTCTTTACAACTGTCAATCCTTATGATCTATAATTAATTATTATTGTTTTATTTCTTATTATTTATTATATATATATATATATTCCATAAGGTTCAGCACTTTTTCCGGTCTAATTTGTATGGTAGATTTCTGAAATTTTAATAATATATTTTCCTATTAATTATATTAGACTCCTGAGGTATATTTTTAATCTATATAAGTATAAAGTTAAGTTTCCAGTATGATAATGTGATTATTACTATATTATATATATATATGGTTTTTGTTCTTTCTTTATCCGTGAGATACCTGTTGATTTCTCTCATTTAACATAGGGCTGCTAATATATAGGTTCTTAGCTATGCTGTCTAGTAGGTGAATCTAAATAAATACTATCCTACTAAAAATTCACTTATATTATATAATTATTTATACTATTATTGGATAATATATATATACTTATAATAACTATATTATATCTTATATTATATTAATATATATTTATTTATAATATATATATATTCCCGTGATGGAATATATATAAATCATTTTTTTACTCTATTGAGCCCTAATATGTCATATTTAGTAAACATCAAATAAAACATTTTTTTTTGTATAATGTATTATATAATATATATGAATAAAGAAATAATAATAATAATAATAATAATTAATAATAATAATAATAATAATAATAATAATATTTAATAATAATAATAATTAATAAATAATATTAATAATAATAGAATTATTATAATGCAGAGTAATCAAAATAAATTAATATCATAAATAATATGAAGAAGAGAAGAGATTAGAAAAGAAGAGAAGACAGATACTACAATAGAGAAAGAAGAAGAATGAAGAGAGAAGAAAGAAGAAGAAGAAAGAAGAAAAAAAGAGAGAGGCCAAAAAAAAAAAAAAAAAAAAAAAAAAAAAAAAAAAAAAGAAAAAAAGACAGTATAGAAGAAGAAGAAAGTAAAAAAGAAACAAGAAACAAATAAATTAATTAAAATAATAATAGTGAAAATTAATAATAATAAATAATAATAATAATTATAATAATAATAATTAAATAATAATTAATAATAAATAAATAATATAATAATAATAATAAATAAATGAATAAATATTAAATAATAATAATGAATAATAATAATAATAATAAATGACTAATTCAAAAGACCTTGATAAATACAATATATAATAACTTTCCACCTTTTCTTTTTCCAATAATATCAATATGAATCCGCATTTCCTTGTAGCAATTTAGTACTACTTACAATTTTTTGAAATAATCCATATATATATAATATAGTAATCTATATATAATCACTTATAACTTTCTCTTATTTATACTTTTTATGGATATAATTATATTTATTATATAGCTATATATGATTTACTTTTGTAATTTACTTATATACTATTTTAATATTGATAGCAATTGTAGTTCTGTTTATGTATACCTGATCTATCCTTTATTATATATATACTTATACTTATTCACTCTATATTTATTTTAATATTATTACTTTACTAAACATATATATATATATTAATATATATATATATATATATTAATATATATAATATAATTTATGTATATATATAGATTTACCATTATTATTATATTTATTACAATTCTAGAATTTTCTGTCTCGGTCTCGGTATCTCAGTAACCTGATATATATTATTAAATATAATATATAAAATATATTTACTAATAATTATATTAATGCTAATTCTATATTATATAATTATATATATATATATATATAATAATATATATAATATTATATATACTGCGTCTTATTTCAAAAATCGATATTATATAATATCATTTAGAATATCTTACAACCTCTCATGAAGCTGTTACATATTTAGAACATTAAAGGTGGTGAGTAAGTAGCAAGGTACATGTTTTTCACTTAGATATATTTTTTTGTGTCTCACATCCATATTTTTTTAGTTTGCTAACTCTCATGAGTGACAAACCAAGACGTTTCTATTTCACCACTCAGTTAAATTAACTTTTTATTGAAACCATTTAAAAATTGTTAAATGTAAACAATTAGAATAGTGGTGAGCGTTCTCTTAATTTCGACTTTCCTGTTTGACACGTGTTGAATCCTAGCCCTTCGTTTGGATTATTTTCCGCTAACCCTTTCTGGGAACGTTGCGCGCGCAACGGAGTGAAATATTTTGTGTGGGATCACGTGGTTCTGGTGTAAAAGTGTCTGTTCACTGTATGGTTTTTAGTGTTTATTTGTAGCGGTTCCTTGGTCATTTTTTCCTATTTGTAATTTTTACTCCCTCCTTCCAGCTGCTTTAGTATACTATGACATGAAAAACCGCCCTCAAATGAATCTTTAGGTTTATCATATTAATAATGTCGTCCCCTTATCGTAATTTTTGCCCTCGGCAATCCTCTAATTTATTTATTAGTTGTTTTTTTGAACTTTGCTAAATTTATACTACTTTCAATTCTTCATTGGTTGATTGTTTTCTGTAGCGATCCTATGACCTTCGCTTAGCTGAATCGAGCCTATTTTCACCTAATTGTTTGTTGTAGTTATTTTCGAAGATCATAACTGATTGTTTTTGATTAATATTCCGTTTTTATTTTTAACATCAATTGTCATCTCCTATATTAATTGGTTACTGCATGAATGAGGCATGGGTTATAGAGTAAAACTACTGATTATTTGTTAATATTTTCTAGGTTTTTAATGTTTTAAATTAATCCTTTTAAAATAATAATCTTTGCTATTATCGTTTACTAATTTTTAAAAATTTAATGTTTCTGTAGTTTATATCAATTCATATTTAACACTTTGAATGTATATTTATATTTAATTATTTGTTCGTTGAGTATTATTCCTTGTGTTTTTAACGTTTAAATTCATGCCCTATTAAGGGCAAATCTACATTAGCAGGATTCACCTAAAATGTCTCCAAATTTATCGATACTTACATGCAATATCCCAATACCAATATTTGAATTAGCGTACAAAGCTTATTGTACCAGCTTTTAAAAAAAAATTAAACACATTATTGTTTCAAATGTTGATTTCTAGCCTGTCTCGAAAAAAAAATTACTTTTTTACGTTTTACATTTTATCAAGGTTTTAGGTTAATGATGATAACGGTTTTTAAATATCTTTATTTACAGTTTTTTCACAGAATTTTTCTTGAGAGAATAGATGCCCTGAGGCGCCTTCGTTTTACAAAAGCTACGCAAGATTAATTAATGAAAAAAATACACATTATTCTTTTCATTCAATTTAGTATCAGATGGCGACAGCAGGATAATAGGAACACATTAGTAAGATAATGAAAACTTTTTTTTTTTTTTTTTTTGCGGTAATAGTTGCCCATTTTTAGAATGTAATAGGTATTAGCTCTTGCAACTCTGAAAAAGTTGACAAGATGTGATTTACAATACTCTTTTATTTTATAACCTTCCATATTTTCTTTATCATATTTATACAAATTTACCTTAAAGACACTTTAAACATTATTATAGATGTTGGTCAGTCCAGAAAGCCTACTAATTTTCTATACTAATTTATTACAGCTTTATGATTCGCAAAATACATTTGTTCATTTTGCTATATCAATCATTTCTCCGAAATGGCAACTAAATATAATTTTAATGCACTTCCAAAGTGCCTGTAAAATTCTGCCAGTTAAAGAGCGAGTGAGAGAGCCATTTTATCGTACATTAGAAATTATAAAAATTAAATTTATAAATAATTAACTACTTGATATTTCCTTAAACCTTCATATAATTTTTATACTTTAATTTTTCTTTATGCAAACGATTTGCCTTTTAAGGAGTACTCATTTTAATAATATATATAGTATATAGATATATAATATATAATATTTTAATAATTTGTTATTATAATATCATAAAATTATAATTATATTTAAATTATGTGTATATATATTACCATGTATGTATAAACGTTAAATATACTCACTTCATTTATATAATATATTATAATACATTATATATAATACTAAAAAATTACTTAACTTTCTTGTTTATTTTCATCGTCGAATGATTTTAATAAATAATTTCAAACCTATTAAATTATTGTCAAGTTGTTTTAACTTAGCATTGTCCATAATATTCCGTTTATACTTTAATTCCTTTCTCCCTAAATTCTGTTCTACTTCTTCTTCTTCTTCTTCTTCCTTCTCAACTGACAGGTCTTGTTGGCGTAATTTGAAACCCGTCCAATTTTCTCAATCTTCCCGTATTTTTTTCTTGCTTTCTTATTCTATAATAACAAGAAATTTCAGACTTTACTTTGAGGAAACATCCAAACAAAATAAAAATAAATAAATTTTAGAGTCTGTTTTAAAAATGAGGCAAAAAGAGAATTCACTTTCAGCTTTATTAAAGAATTAAACAGAAAAGATATTCCATGGGCATTTCTTTCTTTGCAAAGTAGTGAGGTATCCAGTTCATAGAACTTGGAGCGATATTCATCCGATCGCAAACTTGATTTTCGCCCTTAGATCCTGTAATAAATAGCTTTTGATCGATCACCCTAGCATAGAACATCTTGTTTCAAATAAACTAAACTTTGGTATTGGCAGTAAATGAATAACTGTAACATCACAACACTTAGCTTTTTAGATGGTGGTTTAAACCTGCCAATGTAACATATTCTTTGTTCTATTAGACGGTGAGTCTAATTTTGATTGCCTACAAAACATTATTCTTGAAAGTGGTAGGAATAAAATATAAATCCCAAACAAAACATTTACATTTGTCACACCCCACATTTCACAAAAAATGTATCGGAACTATGATGTTGTATGCTTTTTTCACACAGAGGAGACAAGAACTATTCCCTGAGTGAGGCACACCACTTATAATGGTTCCACATTGCCATGGACCACATCCAACCACACCTATGAGTATGGCTGTTTTGGTTGCTTAAAAACAGCAAACTATTCTAAGCATTAAGAAAAACTTCACATGTCCCAGCAGTTGAAACTAGAAGTAATACAACATCCAAACCACAAAAATAAATTACAAATAAGATACTTAAGCATTATTATGTTATATAAATTTCGCTTGTGTCTGTTTAGAAAACCAGCTTCAGTAGTTAACTGTACTCTAAGGTTGAGCAACAACTCATATGTTTTTTAATGCTTTAACGAAAAAATTTGATAGAAGGGTATATACATTAAAATGATACTTCTTTTTTCTTATCTTGTTTAAAATATCACTCATTTGAGGCAGACACCACAAGAAGACACATCCCCACAAAATTAAATAAACACACAAATACCTAGGAGCATGAGCCACACCTTTTTACGTCCTTCAATTCTGCACGTGGTAAAAACTCGTTTAAAGTCCTTTTGCTAAGTCCGGGTGTTTTTCCTGTCTTCCGTGGTTATGTATTCCCTTAGTTTTTCCTCTTTTCTACTTTCGTTTCTTTCTCTGTCTTCTTTCTTCTTTTCTTTCTTTCTTTATTAAATTTGGGAGGGAATATTCTCTACTTCTTCTTTGGGGTGCGCTTTGCTTTCTTACCTCTCTCTTCCTCTCCTTCTTCATCTTTTTCTTTTTTCGCTCCTCCTTCTTACTTTCTTCTTCCTTCTTCTTAAATATCTTCTCTTCTTCTCTTTCTGGTCCTCCCTCCTTTCTTCCTTGCTTTACCTTCACCTTACTTCCTCTTGTTCTTGTCTTCCTTCTTCTGTTTTTGTATTTCCGTCTTCTTTCTTCGAGTATTTCTTTCTCTTCCCTTTCTCCTCTCTCTACTTCCCTTCTTCCTTCTTCTTCTTAATAGAAGAAATAAGAATGAAACTACAAAATATCAAAGTTGTTATTGAGGGAAAAGGATCTAGGAGTATTAAATTAAATAAGGATTTAAAAATTTTGCGAAACTCGCTGTTTTGGCTGGTTTTTAAAAAAAAAAAGCAAAATAACAGTAAGGTTAGGGTTTTATTGTCAAAAACTTCGAATATAAATCCCAGAAAATTATAATAATAAACTTTTCGTGCTTAACCTAGGTTCCTTCCTCCTCTCTATACTTAAAAAATTTATATTAAACATCTAGTTGTTTAGATCAATCTCTTTGGCGGAGGTATTTCCATCCCGCACGTGACAAGAGGTTTCTTGGGGACGGCTACCATCTCTCAAATACCTCAGAAAAGACAATTAGAAAAAATTGAAAAGAATTTCCCTACAAAGAAGAGCAACTAAATTAAATCCCCCTGGATTGAAAGAAGGTAAATTCAATACGAACAACCGACTAACGTAGGAATTAGTACTTACTCACAGTTACTGGCTCTTTTAGAGACAAAGATTAGATTGGACGCACGCGTAATGAGTAATAACTATATAATTGAAGTTTTTTTATGTACTAATATATAAAATTTTTTGAACAATGAAATTATAGGTGTATTAGATAAGTAGCTTCGTTTTCGGGTGGGCAATTGTTCTTCTGATCATTTCTTTTTTTTTCAGAAAATATATGGTTTAATTTTTTGAATGAATCGTTGAACAGCTCGGCTTGTGAGCTCTTTTTTAGATCCTTGAAGACGGATAAAGTATAAGTGTGAAATTTTAAACTCAATTTTGTCAATAAACGCAATACATCATTTTCATAACTTCAATGTTTTATCACCACATTTAAAAATACAGCAGAAGAATTTCTCACGTACGATTGTATACGAGAACGGTGGATGCTGGAAACTTCGACCTATTTGTAATGAGAAACTAGCCCCTTTCTTATTGAAATCCAGCTAGGAAGTCATTGGTTATAAGCGGCTAGCCAATCGATTCCCATTCAGAAAAAAGTTAGATTAAAACCAATTTTAAGGGATATTGGTCCTAGTGGAAACGTATTCGCCCAAATACCAGACTGCTATACGATTTTAAATTTTATGTGTACAGAATAACACTTATGAACTTACGTTTAAGAATCCTGAAAGATATGGTTCAAAAAATATCAAACACCTTAATACTGCAAAATTGGGATAGGAGACTTTGAAACAAATCATTTTATACACACTAATGTTTAATAACTTCAGTAAATAATGCTTCATGTTAAAAAGAATTATTACGCTCAGCTTGTAGTAAACAGCTTATTTTGCACATCGCTTTTGTGGCTTCGCTCATAACACTGGCTTTTTCGCCATAAGTTAAATATCTCACGTTTCTAAGGATAATACTGTGAATTATCATTCGATCGCATTTGCGAGCTCGGTTTAACCTGGTTAATTAAATAGCTTTTGTGATGTTTTACCTCATTTCTGTAGCTAATAGAAACCTCTCATTTTCTTATCATTACACAATTTTAAATTACTTTAGATATTTTCCATTGGAGAACATGTAAAGGTTCGTCAGTTATAATTAATCACCATGTAAACGGATCAGTAAAGTTGGCTTTGGATTTTATTTATAAACACACTTCACTTCGTTACTGACTTATTACGGCATAGGAAACATATATGTTTCTAGATACTAAGAGACTTTCGTATGTGGAATCCTTATTCGATTGTTCACAGATCTGGTTTTCTATCTTTACTTTATTTGAGTCACTGTGACTCGGCTTTGTAGCTCTTGATGTGGCATATTTTTTCGGGTGACGCACATGTTTTTCCGCCTGGATTTTTAAGAACAATTAATTTCGGTGCTTCTTCCTAAGACGCAATTGGATATATACCTAATGATACATTCACACTTAAATTAAACTGTAGTAAATTAGGGAATTTTTGCATTTGGTGGTACACCACACGCATAGATAACAATAGAAAGAAATATTACCTGTTTTCCTAAAAGACGGTTGGGATCCAATCGATCACAACACATAAAAATAAAAACCAAATAATTTAAATACCCTTCTAACAGGGTTACCGGTTATTTGATGTTTGTGTTATATTAGCTCTATAAGTCTAGGTGACTAGCGCGAGATCTGCTTGGATGCTAAAGATGAGCGTAACCTCCCCATATGTTTAATTCTCCGGAGTTATGAAATAAATAAGGTTTTTACAAACTCACAGTGTAATGATTAAATGCGGTCCTATAAAATTAACATAACACCTTTGCCTACATTTGGAAGAGGTTTTTTTTTTGGGAATTTTTTAATAAGAGTAGACCACATCCCACATAAACCAAAATTTAAAAACAAACATTTAAAAATACTTAAACAGACCGTTAGCCTGGAAAACGTTGGGAGCTATGTCGGTCTGTTGTGAGACATCCTTCAATGCCTAGTATCGGGGCCCGGTGTTCCTTGTAGTTTCTGGTAGGTATTCTTGTAGGTGTTTCTTTCTATATTTTACTTTCTTTCTCTCTTTCTTTCCTGTGTTCCATCCTTCTTATCAACGTCGTCTTCAAATCTCTCGAGAGTCTCATTTCTTTTTCTATTTCATTCCTGAATGGTTCTAAATCTATTCTATGTAATAAAGAAAAATCTCTCTTCCGCAGAAAATGAAGTTATCTTTCCAATTCCTCTTTCACCTATGAAAAAATGTAAACTCTAAATTTGATTCTTGCCTTTTCCTTAACCTTGTTTCCTCCAAAGACACCAATGATGTCTTACCTCCTGTTAAAGCTGAACTGTTCTCTGAAACCTTTGCCTCTAATTTCACGTTTAGCGGATTATGGTGCTATTCTTCCTTCCCCGCCTCCCTCCAATACCTTTATGATTAATGTTGGAATTTTTTTCTGAATATATTACTCCTGCTCTTTCTGATCTTAGCGTTAAGAAAGTCTACGATCCTTAAAATTTCCTCCTGCAGATCTCCAAACTTTCTCTTACGAGATTGCACCCCCTGGAAACGTTGGCTCATTAAACCTGCTCCGAAAAAGGGGGACAACTCAACCCTCTTACTATGACCCAATTGATTTAACATATTTCCGTTCCAAAGTTTTTTAACCTATATTTAGCAGGAAGATTTTTAAAGCTCCTAAATTTTTTAATCTTGTCCGGGATCGCCAGTTTGGCTCCTAAAAGGACAAAAGCTCTACAATCTTAATAACTTACCGTTCAAGTAAAGAATTTAGGCAGTTTGGTATGCTTAATTGAGTGGAGGACCACATTGTAGACACGTCTGTATTTCGGAGGGTTCTAAACTCCCAACCCTCCCCGCACAGTATCGCCTTGTACATATATATTATGTTATTTTATTATTGTAATATATAAAATATATAGTATATATGGTATTATATAATATTATATAATTAATTAATATAATACAATATAACTATATAATATATATATAAATTAGAATATATATATAATAATATATATAGATAATTAATTAAATAAATATATAAATAAAATATATATAATATAAATATATATATATATATAAATAATAATAGATAATATATATAATATAAATATATATAATTATATATATAAAAATATATATATTATTTATAAGTATATATAATAATAATTATAATTAAAAATATTAAAAATTTTACATCTATTATATCTATATATATTAAAGAATATTCTCTAAAGCTAATATATATATCTATTATCTTCACCAGACAATACTTCACTAGCTTTGATAGAAGAACTAATGTTAAAGAACGTATACGACGAGTTTTCTCGTCATACAGTCTAATGCACGAATAACTCAGTAAAACTCAGAGGGACTCGGTTTAGCTATAGATAAATCTGAACGAATATGGGTGACTCAGTATGACTCAATATAATTATGAATGACTAAAGGCATCTAAGCCGGATTCAAGATGACAAAGAATGACAAAAAGAGTTTCAATTAAAATTCAGCAAGATATAGTATGGATAAAATTGACTAAAATGACTCAAAATGACTGAAATGGACTCATAATGACTTAGAAGGACTCAATTCTAACATTTGGGATAAGTATAACTAGATTAGACCCACTGAGACTCGGTATGAATAAGGATGACTCAGCAGAGCAGTGTACTGGTAAACCGGTTGTACTAGAAACCTAAAATAGATATGGTTGTCCCGAGAATTTAAATTCCATAATACTAGTATTATTCCAAAAGAAAAATATTTTTTCAAGTCGGATAATTTATACTAGTTTATTGGGACATCATTTTACACAGCTGGCATCTTTCCACCTATTCTTTAATTTTTTGCTTCAAATTTTAGATATTTGATTCCAGACTAGAGGCGGACCGGATATCTATTATATATATATCCTCGGATGCTGATGGATGCGGATAAACATATTTATTTTTAATATCAGCGGATTTGGGTGCAGATAACGAATATTTTTAGATATTAAGATGATGGGAAAGAGGTCAAGGAAATTAAGAAGTAGGGGACAGTTTATTATTTTCTTAGTCTTAAACTACGTAATATCCAAAATATAGATGGAACTAAGGACTCCTGGAACATGAAAACAGTCCTCATAGAAGGTCAAATAACAACTGCTATATTTTGCATACCTAATTGTTTCCAAGCCATTTTGGCCTGATTTTAAAGTATTCCTAATCCAGAAGATAAACATCCTTTTATGTTTTAAGTTGCTTATTTGTAATTTAAACGGGCAAAAATTAATTCAATGCTCGATCCCGGGGGGCACTCGACGTCCCGCGGGGGCAAAGCCCCCCCGGAGGTATGCCTAAAAAAATCTGACACCATATTTCTAGAAAAAGAAAAAAATTCAACATTTGCAACTTTGCGCGCTCCCTTCGACTACTACAGCTTCTTCCTATTTTTAAAAACACTGTAATTTCCAACAATTTTAAACAATTTTAAGTGTTGTTAAAAGCGTTATTCTTCTTTATTTGTTTTAATTCAAGGATAAAAATGTCTCCTATTAATAAAATATTTTATTTCGTTTAGCTTTAATAGTTTTAAGTTACTATCTGGCCATTTTCGGATGCTGACCAATATATATATATATAAAGATAGTATATATAATGATATATAATTATATAGTATATTATACTATATTTAATATAATTATTATATATAGTAACATAGTATATTATATCTTATAATATCTATAAATCATCCAGCTTTCTTACCCATGGGGTTTCGAACACACCCTCGTGTTGTAAAGCCAGGTGGTACCTTAAACCCTGACATGATGAGCTAACAGGAGACTAAGCCGTTACCTTCTGAAGATATTCATCTTCCCAAAGAATAAGTACTTCAGTCCTGACATGATCCTTTGGCAAACTTCTCACACACTCGTGTTCATGGTGCACATCCAGGCCCAGGTTGGTAGGCGTAAAGAATAATCGCTGTACTTCACATTGATGCATGCATCATATGCTAAGTGAGAAACGCCTTTTTCCATATTATATTATATACATGCCCTAGGTTCTTTCTACTTTAACTGTTGTTTCGAACCATACCCTCTGCTGTGGTTAAAAACAGCGTGTTACACCTGTGACCTCATGATAGTCTCCTTTTAGCTACTGTGGGGTCCAGGTGTATACACGCCTGCCTTTACGCAAGCAGCGAGCTGTGGATTAGACTTCCACGACCGAGCCACTGTTCAACTTCTTGGTCACCGTGATCTCCCCGACATCAACATGTGATTTTTAACTTTGGGAGATCGTCAAAGATGGTGTACAATACCAAAGTTAAACAGACATTGATCGTCTTATAAAGGCAAAAAATCTCAGCACTATTCAAGCAAATTCATTGTAGATAGCTGGTACCTCTCACATTCCGAGGGAATTGGAAGATTCGACTGTTAGAAGCATAAATTGGGACATAATTGAATATTTGTAACATTGTGTCACTTATTGAAACAGAACTTTGGATAATAAGATTCAAATAGTTGTTTGATATTCATAGTTCCCCATACATATATTGTTATTTTAGCTTTTAATAACCTTGTCCGGATAATCTGACATCTGGGTATAGTATATTTATAATATATATATTAGATATATAATATAATAGTAGTATAGTATATACTGATATATATATAGTTATATATATATACTAATAGTATACTATAGGTTACCTTATACGGATATGACTCCCGATATACTATTGTACATTTATATATATATATACTATATATATTAATATAATATATATATATTAATATATTAGTCTATATATATATTAGTTAGTTTATTATAATAATACATTATATATTATATATAATTTATAATATAATAGTATTATTATATAATAATAATTAATATAATATATAATAATATAAATAATATTTATATTAATTATATATATCATAATTTTATCTTATATAAATTAAGATATATATATATATAGATATATAATAATGTATATATATATTATTAATTTTATATATCTATATAATATATTATTATAGATATAATATATATATATAATATATATATATAATATTATATATATATATAATATATAATATATATAGGTATTATATATATGATACTATATATATACTTATATAAATTATATATATAGATATTAATATTAAAAATAAATTTAATTTTTTCAAATTTCATTGGTGAATCTAACATTATAATATCAGTATTTAACTATTAATATATATAACTATACATAATATATATATATATATATATATATAATAAATATATATAGTATATATATTATTATATATAAATATATATATATATATAATTATAGGCCTATATGGATGAGGGATTGATGGGTGAAGACAAAGGTGCGTTTAGGAGTGGTAGAATGTGTGGATCAAATCAAACAAATTGAAACAAATGATTGAGAAAATAGGAGAAGAAGAATAAAATTGATAGTTTATGGATTGCAACAGGTCCGAATGATTATAGGGAAGCTTGTATGGCACGGTGTTAGGATATATGGTGTTTGTGTAGGCTCTATGAATGGAATCAAAAGTAATGTATGACGATAGTGAAGCGTGTTTAGAAAAAATGTGTCAATTCGGTGATTGTTTAGGAACGAATTAGCGTGATGAACAGGGTAAGGTTATGTCCCTTGTATTGCAATTTGTAGTATGGATTGGGTTTGAAAGAATTAGAGGTGGTGGCAGGGGAAGGTTTAGAATGATGGAGAATGTATGAGAGTGGAGGGTGCCCACCTATTATATGCAGATGATTTGGGTTCTGTGTGGCGAATCGAAGAGAGTTTGAGAGATTGGAGAGAGATTGGAGAGAGTAAAAGGAGGTGGTTTGAAAGTAAACGTAGAATAGTAGATAGATTGGTGTATGAGGAAAGTCCTCGGTGAAGTATGTAGCTGGTGACAGCTGACACAAGTGTCTGGATATAAATATTAGGGTATGTGTTTGTAGAAAGGGAAACGGATGATTGCACGCATTGTAGAGGAAAGTGGTGAATGCTAGAAATGCTGGTGGCAATTAAATCGTTTGGTAAAATTAAAGGACTTAAGTCTTGAGTACGCTAGGGCTACAGAGGGTATTTGTTTACCGTGTTATGTACATACGAGACGATATCGGAATAAGAAGTATAGATCTAAAGTTCAATGTTTAGATGTGTGGACAACCTAAGGGCATGCTATTTGTGGAAGAATGAATAAAATAGGATGAATACGTATTAGAGAGTTGTGGTGCGAAAAAGGAGGTAAATAGAGAATAAATGAAAGTAGTTGAGATGGTTTGTCCCGTCGGAAAGGATGAATGAAGTCGGTTGGTTATAGAGGAGTAATACGTGCTAGTGTGTGGACCGACCGGCTGGGAGATTGAAGAAAAGTGAATGCCTGGAAGATAGAAATGTATTTGGCAGAAGCGAGAATAAAGGTTGCGATAATTAGGAAGTGGAATGGCCGGGTTTATGTAGGATCATTTGTGGCCCACCTGCCAGGATGAACCCTTACATTGACGATATACCATAGTTGTGAAGGCCGTCGCGGTCCCATAAGCTCCTAGGGTGTATTTTTCGTCTGTGACACAGATGGAGTGTCTCAACTATTAATGGTACAGAGGGTTCGTTAGGCTGGCATTCCTTTCGAACTTTGTTATATTCTCTACCTGCGCCTTTCTTCTTCGATGCATGACAGCACCTTACCTGGCCCAGCTTGGGAAAAGAGGTGATAGAAGAAAGAAAGAAATATATATATATATATATATTATATTATATATATATATTAATAGTATAATAAAATATATTAATATATATATATATATATATATATATAATATTATAGGGATAATATTATTAATATTTTATCATATATATATATATATATATAATATATATAATATATAGATATATTATATATACTATAATATTATAAGTTATATATATAATTATAATATTAATATATAATAATATAATATTCGTATATATATATAATATAATAGTAATATTATATACTGTATATATATATTATATATATGATATATATATTTATATAGTATATATACTATATATATAATACATATATATATTATAATAGTAGTATATATATATATAATCTGTTGTAATAGTATATATATATATATAATTAAGATATATATATCTATACTTATATATTATAATATAGTATAATTATAATTATATCTATAAATATGATATATATATATACAGCGTATATTATATAATAATATATGTATATATATTATTATAATATATAAATATATATATATATAATATATAATAATATATCTATAATATATAATTAATATATAATTACTATATATAAGCTTTCAATTAAATATAAAATATATATATATATAATATATATATATATATATAATACTTATATATATAAATAGTTTATATATATATAGTATATTATATATAGGTATATATATATATAATAAGCGCGATAGATAGATAGATCTTATAACCCACAGAGCTATAACATAAATAGATAGAGATAGATAAATAATAAAATATAAGAGATAATTGCCTTTGCCTGCTTGATTCACAAAATGCCTAAAAATAATAAATAATATAACATCTGTTTATTGAAATATTTAACACACATTGAGAGAATCATGTCAAATTATGAAAAAATTAATAATGAAAGATACGATCGAGGTCAGTAAAATTACATAAATACATAACCACTTGAGTCTAGAACGTTCCCTCTTGTCCACTAAGTGGGATTTTGGGACAATGGAGATACCCTTAATAATATATCAAAAAATAAAAAAAAAAAAAAAATATTGGAAAGCAGTCATAAAACATTGGATAGTTAAATAAAAAATATTGATCAGTATACAGGACAGAATCTAAAATTAATTATAAATAAACTAATAATAAAATAATAAAATAATTCAAAAAATATAATGAATAGTATGAAGTAATTATCTATATAATTTAATGATACTACTACTAAATAATTACTATAAAGTAAATAATAATAATCAAATAGTAATGAATTATTAATAATAATAAAATAAAATAATAATAATAATAAAAATAATAATATATAAAAATAATAATAAGAATAATAGATAATAAAAAATAATATAATAAAATAAATAATAAAATTCAATAAAACACTTAATTAATAATAATAATATAATATATGTTGATCTAATCTT
>JABUQX010027838.1:25000-27957 GCA_015478945.1 Trachelipus rathkii
AAGAAAAGATGGGCGGAGTCGGTGAAGGACTCTCTGGAAAGATGTCAGCTCCGAAAATGAGAGTGCTGAAGAGAAGAGGAATAGTGCAGGAGAAGGATGTCTGGAGAAAGATGCTTGTGCGGCTGACAGGATGAAGAATCCTTCCTGGGAGAGGAAAAGATATATATTATATATATATATATAATATATATATATATATATATACATATATATATATATATATTAATATATATATACTATATTATTATATATATATATATATATATATATATATATATATATATATATATATATTATATATATATATAAAAATATATATATATATAAATATATATATAAAAATTTATATATATATATATATATATATTATATTATAATATATATATATATTATATACTATATATATATTATATATTAATATATATATATATAATATATATATATATATAATAAATATAATATATATAATATACTATATATATATATATATATAATATATATATATATATATATATTATATATATTATAATATATATGATATATAATATATATATATAATATATATATATATATATATATATATATATATATATATATAATTCTCATAAGAACTTACCATCGTTTTATAAGGTCAATTTCAGTTTCCTTGCTTTTTGACTGAAGTGATTCAAATATTTTCATTGCTGACTTCTGTGCTAAGATCTCGATGAATTGACACAGTAAAGCAAGACCTGAAATGCGATCCTCTCCAACACTATTCGGTAAATACGTTTTTTAGTATTTTAATGTTGAAAAAGGTTTTTTCCTACTGTTGCGTGGATAACAGCAATACTGTTTAAGAATATCAGGAGAGTAGCAATGTTAAGGAACCTCCTCTTGTCACACTTAGCCAAAGCCCGATCGCAGTTTTTGTTTTTTCATTTTCTTACAGACATTTACGCTGCCAGATACACCACTCTTCTTTTAGTGTATCCCTACGTGATGGGGGGGGGTTGGGGGGGGGGGGGGGGGGGTTGGGGGGGGTGGGGGGGGGTCGTCTTCATAAAAGAGGATGCTTTTTTTCAAATATGCTTATAGGTCCATTGCACTTTTCTGGTAAAATATACTAAAGTGAAATGATAGTGGTTTAATGCGAGAGAAATCGATCAGTCAACGAAGAATCAGGATCTGATGTAGGCACATTAAAACGATGTTTCTGGAACTTCGTATTCTTGGAATTGTTATTTCAATACTAAACTGTCGCATACATTTTTAGCTTGTGTAAATATGGTTTTAAACTCTGTGTCTGCATTTTGTCTATCTTTTTCGAGAAGTTGAGAAATGTCTTTCACTAAGTTTTAATTGCAATGCCAATTCCAAATGACACTCTGTAACTTTTTGACAGGTGTAGGTTATTCAATAATTTATTTAATAACTTATATGTTATATAAAATTTCAAATTACTGAATTGAATTTAACAACGAGTAGTTTCTTTGATAATTCCCAGGCCATTCTTTTTTAAAATTTCTTCGCAATGACGCAAAAAGTATTGGCTCAAGAGTCCTTTTAAAAAAATGAAATCGGCTTCATGCCGTTCACACCATCTGGTCTCGCACATCTTTCTGATCCTCTTGTTATTTTGGTTACTAGAAAACTCTTTTACTTTATCTTCCAGAAGTTTTGTGCTCTTCGGACTCGATCGAAAAAAGTGCATATTTCAGAGATGAATCCTAAGACGTTTCGAATTGCCTGAATTTTAGAAGTCTGAGAGACATAGATTTAAACAATGTGCTACACAATGTGTGTATAGAGCTTTAGAATACTCATTCCGAATGATAGATTGCCTCCATCGAATTCGCCTCTCATGAAGAGGCTCCTTCATTTCCTGCGGCCTTCTTAAAATTTTCGAAGATTTAAACAGATAGCCGAGTCTCTCCAAAATTACATTTGCCAATGCTTTCCATGAGATATCATAAACCGGAACAAATGATAAAAAATTCTCTCTTAAGTAAAAGGAGTATCACCCCATCCATCACCACCAATCGCGTACCTTACACAAAGTGAATGTTCTGTTTGGGAAAAATCCGTTGTTTCATCAGCTAATGCTGAAAAAAAAAATTTGTTTTTATTAACTTCTTCCACTATTTACCTTTGTATAAGCTGACTAAATGACTGTAATATTTCATTCTGTATCATCGGACTCGTATACATTAAATTTTTGGACGATAGAAGTAAGTGGTTCTTCAAAAACCTGGTCACCTCCATTTGCTCGTAACCTAAGAAGGCTTCTAAAATTTCCGTCATTTTCAGCTGGAATTGATAATTCAATACGTCCAGAGTCACTTGAGCCCCTTAATGCAAGACCTTGCTGGCCACATAAACGTATAGTTTCAATTATTGGTGCAAGCTTTTCTTATTTTTCTTCACATTTTTCTTATTTTGAGTGTCCAGCTGTTTGACTATGCTTTCGATTTTTTTCTGAATAAGAGCTTCTCTCTCTTTATATATCCAATATATATATTATATATACTATATATATATATATATGAGAAAAAATAATATAAAATATATATATAGTATATATATATATATATATATATATATATTATATATATATATATTATATATAATATTATATATATAGTTCATATATTCACGCAACTAACCCACTAAAAATGGTATACAAAAACTAACCCACCCCATAAAATTTTTTTTATAATGTATTGAAACAAAATAAGTATATCACCATGTAAATACATTGAATATACATGCAAATATGCATTATCATAATTATTTTCGGATTTTTCTATTTTTTGGAATTTTTTCAAAATTTGTAAAAAAATCGAAATTTTTTCACAAAAAATTTTGAAAAAAATTGAAAATTTTCCACAACTTTTTGCCAGATTTTGGTTCTTTTTAAGCCTTAATAACCTGGAAAACAATGCAAAATATGTTAACCTCTAATTAAATAATGTTAG
>JABUQX010027839.1:0-18560 GCA_015478945.1 Trachelipus rathkii
TACTATATATATATATATATATCATGCTATAATATATACGTATATAGTAAGCGGATGATTATATACTAGGCTATATATATATAACTATATATATAATATATATATATATGATATAATATATAATCTATAATATAAATATATAAATATAGTATATATAACTAGAATATATTATATATATATATAGTATATATATATATAAATATATCTATATATATTATATATGATATATATTACTATATAATATATCTTTCTCTGGGAAAATCCTCCTCTTTGCCCCAAATTTGGGGGTAAGGTGCTGTACAAGCATCGGAAAAAAGAAGCAGTAGAACATATCAGAAGTCGAAAAGAAACCCCCTCCTTAAGATCTCCTCCATACATTTAAGTGAGAGCTCGTCACAAGACGAGAATACTCCAGCCTAGAGCTTTCACGGAAAGGCGACGGACCCTCACTATGGTAAAATCGTCAATGTAAGGGGTTATCCCCTGGCCCAGGTGGGCACAAACCATTGCCCCAACAAAACCGCCGGGCCATTCTCATCCTATCGAGAGCTTTTATTCTCGCTCTGCAAAAACTCACATTTCTCTCCTTCAGACATTCGTTCACCGGCACCCAATCCACTTTCTCGTTGTCCTTTCGCCAGGCGGGTCGTTTCCACGAAGCACTACTACACACTTATACCATCCGCTTAACCAAAACGATCTATCCATTCATCCTTTCCAATGATCCACAGCATCTCAACATACTTTCATTTATTCTCTGCATTTACCCTTTCTTCACACCACACCACTCTCTAATAAGTTCATTTTATTTTTTTTATCAATTTCTTTCTCACACCTAAACAACCCTAAGATTGTCCATTTCTGAACACATGAACTTTTGATCATACTTCTTATTCCCAGAGGACATGTCTCACTACCATCAAATAAGCACAGGTGATACAACATACCTTGCATGTAAGTGAGACGCGCTAGGTGCACACTCAAGACTTTAGTCCTTCTGATTCACCTAATCGACTGTAATTTGCACAGACCACCTTCCTGCCATTACACACTTTGCCTACTACGCTCTGCATCGTCCGTTCCTTCTCATCCAACATATACCTTAATTAAACTCGATACTTGTTCTGGTTTCAGCATATAACATAACTTCACACTGAAGGAAGTATTTCACTCTCACAACCATAACCATACTCTATATCTACGTTTTCTTTCAGGCCCCTCCTTTTATACACCAGGTGTCTCTGGCAGGGGTGCGCAGTATCTGCTTCGCTCATAGGGGTGTACATGAGCAATTGCTGTACTCGAAAACGCGCTTCAGATTCGCCCACCACAGGGAAACCATAATCATTCCGCATATAATAGGTGGGCATCCTCCACTCATCTCCTTTCTCCACATTCTAACAACCATTTCTCTGCCATGAGCGTCCACCTCAAATTCTTGTCATAACCCATCCATATACAAAATTGAATGTAACCAAGGAGAACATAAGCATAGGTCGACTTTCGTGTAGCCTGCTCCTTCGTGTCTCTTTAACCCTGTCTTACTGCCGCATTATCCTAACCAATCACCATTGACACCATTTATTCTTACACACAGTTCACTATCGTCATACATTCATACTTTTGATCCATTCAGAAGCCTACCACCCAACACATTATATCACTAACACCTGCCTAAACCTTCCCTATTTACTCGTATTCAACGCTGTTGCAAATCCTAAAACCTATATACACTTTATTCTCTTCTCCCTCATTTTCTCAATCATTTGTTTCAATGTAAAGATTTGATCCAACAATCCTCTACCACTGCCTAAACGCACTTGTTTCTTCATCCAATTCAGTCTTCAGTCACTTTCGACGCACTCTTTCCGTAACAAAATACCAGCATTATACCTTCCCTACAACAACTCAATAAACTTAGTCCCCTATAATTTCGTATCATTCCCCCTTATCCCAATACCTTTATTTATAAGGGTACTATTACGGGCTCTCCTCCAATCCCTTGGAATCTTATACCCTCTATAAACGCTTATTACATCAACTTCCAAAAGTCCAAGCTCAATCACCATCCTATCGCCTCGTTCCATTGTGATCATTTTCACCCATGATAATTTTCATCTATACCTGCAGATTTAGCACATCTTTCAACTTTTTCACTCTACCCATACCTCCTCCTTACTATTAACCCCATCATCCCCAAAATACCTATTCTTCTTGCACCTATCAAACCCACACACATTCACTATCACTCTTCATTACTGTTAATATTGTGCAGATTTCTCCAAGTGTTCTTTCCATGCCTCTCTCTCACTCTACTTCATCTCAGTTACAAAAGCAACCATTCCTAATTCATTACTTCTAAGCAGATTCCCCTTATTCTCACTTCTTCACCTTTCGCGCTTACTTCCGTAAGAGCTTCCTATTCCCTTTAAGTCCCCATTCATTTCCTCCTTTCCAAACTGTTCATTTGACTCTGTTTTCCTCCACTACGTATATCGCCTTTTTTAGTAATTCCTTTTTTTCCTCCTTATATTAATTCAAGCAATCTTTTTTTTGAAGTCTTCATCATTTGTTTAGTCACATTCAACCTACGCCTTCTTTTTTTACCTTTAAGCCGCTTTCATCACCTTTCATTCCACATTCACTGTCAACATTCTTTCTTGCTCCTACGTTACGGCATACGATCCACATACTTCCTTTGCACTACTACGAAATTTGGCTCCTTCATTTGCCCCCGATTGTTTCTAGTATACTTGTCCACCATTCAATCCGTTTTACTACGAGCGTCTCTTACATACTTTCTCTTATTATCTTGCTCCGTTAACTTCTCACTCTTTAATTTTACCTACTTCCTTCATTATCATTCCTCTCCATCCAAGCCCCCATAACTTAATGTTTACATTAGAACAACATAGCATGATTCCGTGATATTATGCCGCATTCCTAAACCCCTAACTGATTAACATCCAAACACATACTTCAACATCTCCTCTTTCAACCAACACTAAATCAATCATACCTTTCACTTTCGATACCACTTCTACCTACACCAACTCTAGTATACTTTGGATACTACTTGTGTTAAAGAAAGTATTACTTACACACATACCTCTCTCTTCACAGAAATCATCACCTTTCCTACCATTCCCGATTTCTCCGCCACCCTAAAACCACCTGCTATACCACCCTTTTTTGATCAGCTATCCAACCATTCAGGTCCCCCAAAGCTATCAATCTGAAGCTCCTAACTCACCCCATTCCAGGAACAGCATCAATTATCCCAAAAAAATTCGTACTCTCTTTCAAACGTTTTCCCTGCAATGCAATAAACGTCACAACCATCACAGCTACATTGACCTTTTCAAACTTATAATTTAACCATGGTAGAATTCTAGACGCACACAATCAAGTCTCTATCCATAAGCTTCATACCACAGGTTCACCATCCAAAATTGAAACTCCTTCTTTCCCCCTCTCATTCCTTCATCCACACCAGCACGCACACATTCACATCACACACTTCAATTTCACCTTTCCTTTCATTTTTGTTTCAGTCACAAGCGAGAAAATCAAATTTTCGCCCTTTCTAAATCATCCATCACCTTCTTCCCTCTCGCCAAACATTTAATTCCCTCATGACATTCCCTGTACCCATACGATTCATACAGTTCGCCAAAGTAGAAGGCCGTTTACGGCGATCATGACCTCTCCGGAGGCGCATTAGCATTCCTGCAAGAATAGATGTAGTGGCAGCCAATCCAACTGTCCCGTCCTTAGTCGGCTCCTACGACACGCAGGACATACGAGTTGTGGGCAATTTCTTTTCTCCCCTCAACCACACAGGGAATATATATAGCTAGAGAAAAAAGAAAACATCAGATGAAGACTGTGTGAAGATAAGAAAGAATCTAGTGTTTGAAAGTAGAATAAAAATTCGTGAGAAAGTTAAACGTAACCATTTGCTTTGAGAATTATTTTCAGAGAGATGCATTTAGAAGTTGTTGAAGTTTAGTACTAATCTAAAAAATATCTGTTAATGATTAGAAATTTCAGAAAATTTTAAAATTTAATAATATTTAAATAAAAATCGTTTAAAAATCTGAGTTGGAGGAGCAACAATCATGTAGGCAACATTTCTTTAGATTATTTTTAATGAGATATTAAAACAAAAGAAAAGAAAAAATTAGAACTTTAAATCTGGGAAGGGTGATACAGAGCTTATTGGTGTGAAAACCGCCAATAATCGAAGTCGTCGCTAGAATCATATGAAGATTTCTCCTTAAAACTTTCATCAGATAGGCAAGGTGCTCAAACCCCTCTGATCATTTATTTATTTTCAATGAATTTTGTTGATAAGCTTAAACCCTTATCAATGCAACAACGCTCACCCTGCACTCTGTCAGGGACATGGTGATTTATATAATATATTAATAAATAAAATACATAAATTATATTATATATAATATATCTATTATATATATATAATATATATATATATATATATATAAATATATATTATATATATATATAATATATATTATATATATATTAGCTTTTATATGGAAAATATAATGGATTAAATCTTATATTTAATGTTGATTATACACAATTTAAAATTAATGCAAACCATCTTATTTCTTCATGTTTCATGTGTAATATACTCAGAAGTTCTGCTGAAATTTCCCATCTCGATTTTATTAATTTCTGGTCCCAATTGTTGAAGGAGATTGTAAGTTGCTTCTAAGATCTCTAACTCAGAAACTTTTGGAAATTCATACATTAGCTTCAACTTTTTGGAATTTGGATCTTTGGTAATTTGCGTTAAAGAATAAAATGGAGAAGGTGCCACTTGGAAGTACTGCTGAGTGAATCTGTAAAAGAATGTAGTAGCAATATACTGTATATACACTATACAATTATAACAAGGTAAAACAGGTTGTGAAAACTATTGAAGACACCGGGAATAAGAAAAGTAGTAGTGGAACTGATAATAATAATAATAATAATAATAATAATAATAATAATAATAATAATAATAATAAGCAAATTATTATTAATATAAAAATTTCTTTTATAGCATTTATAAAAACATTTTCA
Organism: Trachelipus rathkii; assembly: GCA_015478945.1. NCBI lineage: Eukaryota > Metazoa > Arthropoda > Malacostraca > Isopoda > Trachelipodidae > Trachelipus > Trachelipus rathkii. Next base: position 5,098 of record JABUQX010027839.1, read on the forward strand.
TTCACAATACATCATTATTTTAAGACAAAGTTCAAAATCTTATAGAATATTTAAATCCTCCCCATTTGTCATTGCATTCACCAAGTTTATTAGGACATTTAACTCATCAGAAAAGGAAAAATGGCAGCAAGTTAGCCTAATATTAAAAGAGTGAATTCTGACTGGTTGTTTTTGTTTGTACTTCAGGTAAGAAGTTTTAAAAGAAGATGAAAGATGAAAATGATAGAGTTTACCAGTCTTAATTATGTGTGTAGTTTTTCTAATTAGTGGCCAGGCTGACCAAGTTCAGAGTGAATTATGTGACTGTTATATATTAATATTGATATGTTTCCGTATATATTATATTGATATGTTTCAGTATATATTGTAACTAAGAGTACTGTACTAAGTAATAAGTGAAACTGTGATATAAGTACTTGGTGATATGCAGTAATAGCAAGAGTCAAGTGAGTCATTAACGTAAATCAGTATATTAAATATTGGGGTGGCTCATGGTGCACTTGGAAGAGCGAGTAGGAGTATTTTGTATTCTGGAGAGTAAGGACTCATTGATATTATTTTTCTGTAAATATATGTTGTAACATTTTGGAAGTAAATTATCGAATTACAATAAGTACAAATTAGTACTTATCACAGAAGAAGAAAAGACTTATTTGATTAATTTATTAAGTCAAGAGAAACATTAATTTTGAAAACTTCATCATATTAGTAAGGATATCACCAAGAACTTAAAAGTGAGTATTTGTTGGTTGGTTGTTTGTATAACACTTACAGAAATTATTTCTAGATATGATAATAAAATATGGGCATTTGGCAATCATTTAATGTAAAGAAATTAAAAAAATAAAAATAATAACTTTTTAAAAAATTAGGTTTCAAAAATTTTTTTTGGGGCAATTTCAGAACCTAAAAAATATTATAAATTTTCCCATTTTGATTGACACTAGCGAAATGAGCTTCTCTCTAACGTGTTAGTTAGTAAGTAAGAATTGATAAATAGCACGCTTGCAGATTTAGCTGATTTTTGAAATAATCTGGCCAACCTTATCAACTTTTAGCTACTTTTGTTTTTTGTTGTTATTGTCATATGTTTATATGGGTTTCCAATGCCTCCGCTCGATTTCCCGTGGTTTATTGAAGTCGATTGGGCCACCCCAGTCAAGAAGTGCAATGTCAGAGAAGACGAAGGAAGATGGAATTGAATGGGAATACTTTGAATTTGCCCCCGGTTCAACTTAAATATTAACTAACTTTCTTAATGACATGTGCCTATCAATATGGTATTTTATATGCATACATAGCTTAAAACCTGTACTTTCAAAGACTCATTCAAAATTTTACAATTTGTTTTTTTTTTTTTACAGCAAGTCCTTAATAAATATTTAATAATTTAAAAAAAAATTTTTTTTGAAGAAAACATCAAAATTTCAAAGGTATTTATATTTATTTTTTTTTTTTTATTTTTTTGCAGTTTACTGCACCTGTTATCTGCTACAACTTTTACTAAAATTTTTTTTTAAAACTAACTTTTTTTCTGTAAAACCAAAAACTAAAATTTTTGTGACACTGCTCTGATATATTATATATTATATATAGCTATATATATATATATATATTATATATATATATATATAGTATATATACTATATATATACTATTATATATATATATATATATATATATAAATATATATATTATATATAATATATATATATATATCTAATATAATATATATATAATATATATATTATATATATATATATATATATCTATATTAAAACTATATTATATATTATTAGTCTATATATATGAGGTAGAGTATAAAAATACTGGAACTTTTAACTAAACTTTATTATTGCATATGATAATAAATAACTCCCTTCAGCTGTCACACACTTTTGCCAGCATCAAACCATCGCTCGAAACATCTTTTGTTACCTCTTTCAACGCATATCATAGCACTTTGAATTTCTTCCACTGATTGAAATTATCACCCCTTTAACAGATCCTTCATGTGAGTAAAAAGATAGAAATCAGCTGGAGCCAAATCTGGGGAGTAAGGAGGTTGAGAAAGCACAGGTATGTGGCTGTTTGTCAGATATTCAAAGACCAGGAGTGAACAATGTGCTGGAGCATTGTCATTGTGCAATACCAAATTTTTCCCTTCTAAAAGCTCAGGACATGGTATCATCATTATGCACTGTTGATGGTCTGCAGAAATGCTCATCATCTTTCGGTGACTCTCACCTTTCTTTAAAGCGTGTATACCACACAAACTCGGGTTCGAGATAATGATTCCTCACCATACACCATCTTTATCAAAATGAATGTTTCTGCAAATGTTTTCTGTAATTTGACACAATTTAATGTTTGCTCTATGCTCAAAATGGGCCATTCTTGATTAACACTTTCCAAAACACTCTTTCTGACAAAACAACAACAGTGCCTTAAAGCAAACTGAATTGTAAACATGAACACATGCTCAGCACTGTCATACGCTGGTGCTACACGTCTTTAAATGTTTGTGCCCAAATTTATCACAACACAAGGTTATTACAGTGTAAGATATGAAGACTAATAAGAATGCTCCGTTATTTTCTGACTACTCATATAATAGTATAATATATATATATATATATAGATATATATATATCTATATATATATTATATATATAGGTCTTTATATAATAATATATATATATATATATATAATATATATATATATATATATATATATAATATTATATTTAGGGATGTATCCGATAGTATCTCGGTAATCGGCAAGTCACTCGGCCATGTTCTTTGGGTATCGGTATCGGTTTAAAATGGCCGATACTTGGCCGATACTGATTCTAACTTTTTGGGTAGAAAAATCTATGAGAGTCATGCCGGTCTGCACTAGTTTTCTTTTCCACCTTTATCTATTATCTAACCTCTAGGTATGTTTTTTTTCTTTGACTAAATGGTGTATGAAACGCAGCTTTTCGATATCGCTTGCCGTGTATAGACGATCGCCCTTCGCCTATTTTGAATAGCCATTATTAATTTAATATATGACATTTAGCTTCCACTTTTTAGTTGATCAATAATTTTTTTTTTTTTTTTGTAGTCGCAATTTCGTGTGTGTGTGAGTGCGCTGTAGTGCTTTTACTTTCTGGATATTCAGTATTTTAGAAATCTTAACTGCTAAGTAGGGTTTTATCTGTTTAAATTTCTAGATTTTAAATTTAGCTTTTGGTCGTGCAATACTAAACCTTTTTACTTCCATTTCCTCCTTTGTGTTTTGTCTCTTTTTTTTCTTCAGTATCTGCCTATTTAAACATAAAAACACTCCTTATAACACACGTCTGCGAGAATCTTATCTCCTAATGCGAGTTGTTCTGTGGCTTAAAATTCCAACTTCCGCTACTATTCAGAATTTTGTGCTTCTCGACTTTTCTTTCTGTAACAGAACAGATTTTTCATGCTTTTTGAAACCTACTACTTCTCACAGAACTGTCATTTCTTCTCACAATCTGAAGGTCCTCTATTTAGGGGATTCCAATGTACATCAACACTGAATAGATGGGTTCCTCTCATACTGATGTGTAGGTGGTGAAGGAAGCCGAATTCATTCAGTAGTTCTCTCTAACGATCTGTGAGCAAACTAATTAAGAAAACCTACACACATTCCGGATCGTGCCCAACCAATTCTTGAACACAAGCTTGACCTAATTGTTTCACACTTCAGTCCTTTCTTCTATAAATTATAAATAGCAGAAACTCTCGCTCTTCTATCGGTAATCTAACACACAACCTTATATCTTCGTTAATTTAAATATCTTTCTCTCCAACAGCGTCCATCCTGTCCCTATTGCGGTTTTCCGTGCACTTTGAATCGGGCCGATTGGGCAATTGCGGTTTGCTTTTACGCTACACTATAATTGGAGTGACTGCTTGAATTGAACCTGAAGACGCTTCAGCTTCCTGCCGATAAAGTGGAGCTGTAATTCATTGATTCGTGGATGAGCAGGTTCTACTTTCTCTTCGCTAAGATTCCTTTTCTCTCTCTCAAAATGAATTGGGATCGTGCTTGTTCGGCTGGCCATTCAGGCTAGAGTACAGTGAGTATCGGGAGTGGAAAAATTCCTGTTCTCCTATCACTCTTGCAATTTTTCATTCAAGCTAGAAATCGTTGCAGGGGTACTCTTCGACGAGCAACATCTTGGACTTTCATTAACGAACCAGTGCGGCTGACTTCTTGCGTTTCTCCTTACTCGAAAAAAATCTTGCCCAAATCTTTCTGCCTGCTGCCAAAAAGCATCTTCTAACAATCTGTCTGTGAATTATCCTTTCCCTGCGCTCTTTATTGCTCTCCAATGGTGCTTCTGTTTGGTAATCACTTCCTCTGAAAAGGCCATCTCTTCGGCCTCCTATTTTCCTCTAACTCAAGCCTGGACGATTCTGTCATTGCCTCTTCTTCCTCCTTTCCTCTTAATTGTGTCCTAATGGCCTTTACCTGTGATTACATTTGATCGTGTGCACCTGGCTCCTGAAATCCTATGAAGTCATTAGGTAATGCGGGTGGCCGGTATGGCATCCCTCCTGGTTTTGAGGTAATGTGTGCTTCTCATGCTGACCCCAGCCTCTTCGTTCAACTATATCCTCTATGCCCCAATATACTAGCCTTTCCCTCAGTGTTGGATAGCGAGCATACTGTCCAACCTATGTTCGAAAAAGAAGCCACTCTGAACTCCTCTCTAACTATCGGCCCTATAGGCTTCTAACTGTATCTATCTAAGATCTTCGAAACCCTTCTCACTTTCACTTCTAAGACCATCTGGAATCGTCATTCCTGCTTTCCGAATCGCCAGTCATGGCTTTTTCGGCACTCGGTTACTAGCGAATATACTCTTCCTATTTAACCAGATTTATGGTTTTCCCCTCCTTAGGACTTACGGGGAGACTGCGTGGTGGCGCTTGACATAGCCAAAGCATTACCGGGTATGGCACGCTTCACTGCTTTCCAAGCTCCCCTCATTTGTTGTGTTCCATTTTTGCTTGTTACTTAGTCTAGCTTCTTATCAAATGGCTCCAATATCCGGCTTAGTGTGAATGGGGCGATCTTCTTCTCTCTTTTCTGTCCAAATAGTGGTGTTCCTCAGGTTCTGTATTATCTTCTACTTTTCAATTATGATCTTCTCACCTGCAACATTAACTCTATCCACTCATATGACAATGACTCGACCCTTCGTCATTCTCAACTCATGTTCAATTCTGCTCCTCTTTTACTTCTAGAATCGCCTTCCTGTCTTAACTTTCTGAATTCTATCTCTGCGCTGATCGAGAATTTCAGGGTGGTCGTCTCCAACCTTGTTGGAAATTGAGTTCTTTAAAAAACCCCACTTCTACAAATCTCCCTACTCTAAGACACAAACTTTTCCTATCTCTTTTCGGACGGTGACTCTCGTCTCTCCTGTGACATATAACATCCTTCGGCCTAACATATAAAAAAAATGTCTTGAAACCCCAAATTACAAGTATTGGCGAAGGTTGCATCGATAAAAATGAGATTTCTATTCTAGACTGGAGACTTTTTTTCCTCTTCTCAGTACTCCAGCTATACAAGGGTTCATCCGCCCATGTAGTGAGTACTGCTCTCATATCTGGGGGATGGTTTCTGGTTTCATGCGGCTTTGGATAAGGTATCGTCAAGGCATAAATCTTTATAAACTTCCTGTACTTTCAGTTGCACTTTGACCCTCTAGTCTTGCGGCGGTATGTTTGTACTTACTCTTTTCTTGGTACACGTAGTCGGCAAGCTTGCTCGAGGGAACCTCCACTCGCGTACCACCACCTTTAATACCCCTCGTAGCATAAAGGGTGCTGTGTTTTTACATACGAATTCTGTGTTGCAGTATTAGTAACGCTGGCTTGCAGTCGAAAATAGAAACCGACTTATCCCAGCCAAGTCCCAAAGGACAAAATCTATCCATCTTCTGTGTTTGCTTCAAGTTTAATCTCCCTCACTTTAAAGCCTGCGTCTTGCTCATCTGCGTAATTTGCGATGACAACTTGATAAAAAATAAAAAAAATAAAAGGTTCTAATAAGTGAATTTATCAGCTAGCTGAAACCTCCACACAAGATGGCAAATCGTCCGATACGGTGAACCAATCTTCTAGATATCATTTAAATTGCATAACCGACGGAGCTGCTCGCGTGATCAAAAAGAAAAAGATTCACAGATAGTGGACAGCCGCCTTATCAGCAGCCCCTGGCAACAGCACTGATATGACGAGTGTTGGCTTTCAGCAAATTAAACCTACTTGAAGATGATAGAGGTTTGGATTATCTAGACTTTGATAAGCTCATGGTTCCGAATTGTATGACATCTCTATCACATCTCGAAGAATCAAACATCTATAGGAACCTCATCGAAAATATGGAGGACAGTCATTCTGATGAGTCAAAGATTAATTCAAATTTGCAATCCTGTGATAGAGGAAAGAGGCTCAACGAAAACATGGAGATGCTGCTACAGAAGAGAATCCTTTCTCATGCGGTGGCATGAAAATGGGACAAGGTTTCCATGTACTTATCTAGTGCTTGCAATGAAAAATAATAATCCCAACCCCCTCCCCCTCATCAGCGAGAGCGAGCCCTAGTTTTTAGTGTATCGGTGGTAATCGTAATACCACCCCAAAAAGGAATGCAGGCCTCTTCGCCAGCATACTAAGGGAAAAGCTTGAGCGTTTTGCATCACAATTTGAAATTTTGAATTTGAAGTATTGGAATGATACTAACTTATCTAAAGGAGTATATTTATTTATTAATGGTCATCGTTTGAGTAATAGCGTTTTTTTTATTTGTCTTTTCGAGATGATATGAGGTCCTTTCTTATCATTATTTTTATTATTTTACTTGTAGCTAGTTAAAGAATCTTCTTGTAAATTTTAATCATGTTAAAATATAAAGCTAGTAGCTAAACTTTGTTAAAACTTACTGGAAAATTGAAATGGAATATTTTTGAATAAACACAAACATAAAAAATTATTAATATTATATTTGCATTTATTATTTCTTAAAGATACTCATTTTAATTCTATAAAATAAACATGACTTGGGCACTGCAAATATGAATAATATGACTAGTATTGTTGTACCTAATATAACACGGAATGCAATCCTGAGTGCCCTAGCAGTCACAATGTTCTCTCTATACTTGTGTATTTTATATGGCACTAGAGTGAGGTGTATTTATTTTTCTTCTTCCATTTTAACACTATACGATCTGTGTAATTGCAAGTGAATTTTAGCTAACAAATTGAGTGTTGTCTCTAACTGTGGATTTAGAAATTTGTGTACTTATTGTGATTATTTCTGTTAATTAATTTAATTTAAGTTGAGTCCGGAACTATCTCAGTAAGTGGTGGATAGGTTAACCCTAGGCTAGAGTAGTTAAGAGATTTCCTGTATAGCCTACTGTGTGTTTGCAGTTTTTTGAATTATTAAATATTTTTCTTGTATTTAACTTATAGGTCATTAACAATTGTTATGTTAATTTTGTGATAATTTAAATTTAAAATTAGGTGTGCCATACCAAAGCCTAAAGTTAGGCCCTCCTTAAGTAATTTTCTATATAGCCTTAGCTCTAGGCCTGGCCCTACATCCCTATACTCAAACTGTTGTTTTGAGAGTAATTATTTTCTGGGCTTCTAGTGATATGTTATAAAATATACTTTAGTTGGGTAAAGAGATAGATTGGGGACAAGCTAGACTACTGGTGTAGTTCCTTCGTTACCTTATACTATTTATATATCCCTTGGCCGTAGGCTAAGCGTGAGATATATTACTGTTAACAATTTTTAACTTGTTCTAAAGATATTTTTAGTTTATTTCTTTTTAGGCCTGGTGATTAGTTTAAATCTGGTAGTTGTAAAATAATAGGTACACGGTTAGCTAAGTCTAATTATAAATATAAGTATGTAGCTACTGTGTATATCTGTGGGACTGTAAGAGGTGAAAATGTGAATAGATGCCCTGCTTGTGTTTTTGAATGCAGAGAATGTGTTGTTTAGGAAGGAGATTGCAAGACTGAGTGAAAATATGAAAGGATTGAAAGAGAAGTATTTGGGTTGAGAAAGGAGGGAAGTGTTAGGAAAAAGAAGTTAGTAGTGATGCTGAGGGCGAAGGAGGAGTCGGATTATAGGTAGATATGGAATATTGTATTTCACCTATTGCAGGATCAGGATGAGGGGGGAAAAGGATCAAAACGTAGTTAAAAATAGGTCTGCAGATGATATAGATGTTACAGGAGATTAGTAAATAATAGTTAAAGATGAGGATCTCGAAAGTCAATCAGCCTGTGCCCTGCAGTAACAGGTTCGACTGCCTTCCAGATGGGGAGGGATCAGCGAGTGCCAATGGTAATGTTAGTTTTTTCTAAAGGGAAGGCTGAGACATTGCTAATTGGAGACTCTTATGACAGATACTTAGATAGGACTTTTCAAAGTAAGAATAATAAGAAACGAAATGAGAGTATTTTATCCAGGTGCCAGAGTGAGTGATATCTTGGATAGGATAGATAGAGAGATGATTCTACAAATGTTGATTCAAGATGGTGATTGTGGGTCATGTGGGTGACAAATGATTAGGGACATAGAAGGTCACGAAATTAACTTAGCAGATTATAGGAGATTGATCAGAAGATGAAAAGCTAGTGGACGAAGTGCACGAGTTTTCTGGGATTTTACCCTAGGTTAGTTGCGTGTCATGTATTTGAGTATGTGCCATACCCAAATATATGTCATACTTATGGAATTTAATGTTTTTCAGAAAATATTAGGTTTTTTGGACTTTGTGAGGAAGAGTTCTGGGATAGGGATCTTTTTGCACGCGGAAATTGGAGTTCACTTGAGATCGTAAAGGTGTTGGCTTTCAGCACCAGTGGAGACTTTGTTTAGTGCAAAAACTAGCGTAAAGTTGGGGGTGATGGGCTAAATCGGGATATCGATAATAGCAATGGTACACTAGTAAATAGTGGTGAACATAAATGAAAACTAGTGTGTGTACAGACTCAATAAGGATGATATGCAATAAAAATAGCAGCATTTTCGAATATCAAATGCCTTTACACAAATGCCCCATAGCTTTAGAAATAAAAAAGATGAGCTGATTAGTTATACCATACATGAGAATCTTGACATTATTTGTATAACTGAGGCATGGGTTAATGAAGAATGTAGAGGAAAGAAGGGTGGGGGTGTTGCGCTTTATATTAAAAGCAATATTCAATTTGTATTAATGACTCTTTTAAAACTATATCATGATATTGAATCGGTATGGGTAGATATCCTTATGTTTAATAAATCCATATAGAATAGGGGCATTTTATAGAGCTCCTGGCCAGAAGTCCAGAATTAAGTCTACTCAGGAAATTGTCCAAAGAATATTGATGACAGCATTCGCACAGGAAAAGAAAAAGGTGTAAGTCAAATAATGGGTTGATTTTAAGTTTTCCCTGGTCATTTCAATGCGGAGTTCCTTGTCTAAACGGACCAATAGTATAGCTTCAGTAATTTTTAAATTGTATACTAGATAACTTTTTTTAGCCAGATGGTCCATGAACCCACAAGACACGATGCACTATTAGACTTAACATTAACTAACGATGAAAGTATGGTGGGAGATGGTGAAGAGTTTGAGAGAATTTAGAGACTTAGTGACCTAATATAGATTGAGATTAAATATAAACTGTATATCTAGATTCCCAATCTTGCAAGTTAATAAGGAAAGGATCTTAGTATTTTCCGATAATGGTGATTTTTACAAATACGAATATGCTTAGTATAACTGGACTGGGAATAGAGTTTAACAAGACTCAAACTGGTGTTTATCATGTGGGAACATTTTACAGCAAAATTTAATGAATATCAGTCCGTATGTTAAAGATAAACCTCATTTAGGGTGGCGGAAAGAAAAGCCTGTTTAGTGGAATAGAGAGATAAGAGATAAAATTAATGAAAAGCGTAGATGTTTAAATATCTTCAAGGTAGTAAATTAGTGAAGATGTTCTAGATAAATTATAGGAAAATTAGAAACAAACCTTACCAGTCAATAAGAAAGCGCAATGACGAGGAGCATGAATATTAATTTAAGCAATGGAATCGTAATGAAGAACCCGTGAAGGAAAGTTTTTTTTAGGCTTATCAATTTAAAGTAAGCAATAGGACAATTGTGTCCAATTTAAATCTATTGTATGAACGACATTTAGTGAGTTCAGATAAAGGAGTTGGGTTCCAACATTATTCAATGCTTATTTTGGTGCTCAGTGTTTAAACAGAGGAAACGATTTAGATAATATTTGGAGACTAATAGTTCTTGTAGTACATGTAAACAAATAGATCTTAATCGAATTTGATATTTGATCGTAACAAGATGTTAAACGTTTTATTAGAACCATATTGATCCAGGGTAAAGCTGCAGGGCCTGATGGGATATATGATAGAATTCTGAAAGAGGGTAGTATCAGCATTTGCAAAGGCACTGTATTTGATTTTTAAAAGATCTATCTATAACATTGGTGAGGTACCAGATGACTGGAAAAAACCACATATGTTGTGCCTATTTATAAGAAGGTAGTTAAGGAAGATTTGGGAAATTATAGGCCAGTTTACTTAACATCTCTGGTTGTCAAGGTTCTGGCTTTTGTTACTTAAGAATGGTCAAATGACCTTATTTAAAAGATAACAAGGTATTGTATGAATCCCAGCACGGTTTAAGAAAGGGTAGGTCATGTCAGACCAACCTTTTAGAACTATATTCTTAATGTACTGACTGCATTGACGCGAGGGAGAAATCCAGTTGTATTGTATATGTTTATGACTTTTAGTAATAGCTTTTTGAATAAGGTTCCGCACATAAGTGCTGGATGATAAAAGTTATTGCAATGTGGTATAGGTGTAGTGGTACATGGTTGGATTAAAGAGTGGTTGCGAAATAGAAACCAGTGTGTACACTAAATGGTAATAAATCATCATGGAAAATAGTGAAGAGTGGTCCCACAGGGTTCAGTGCTGTTGCCACTATTTTTCCTCATATAATAAATGATTTAGACCAGGGAACTTAAATGCAAGGTTTCTAAGTATGCAGATGATACTAAGAGTGGCCACCCTCAGTTAGGGAATTGTGAAGGATGCATGATATAAAGAATTTCAAAAGATCTTGATAATACTTTGGGTGGGCAGTATAAGTGGGCACATGAATTTTAATAGTAATAAAGTGTAGAGGCTTCTTCACCTAGGTTATCTGCATAATAAAAGTTTTAAAACCTACGATATGAATGGGGATTGGCTTTGAAGTCTGTCGGACCGTGGACCAAGAAAAAGATTAGGTGTGATTATAAGCAGCAATTTGGAAAGTAGCTAAATCAGTGTTTGGAAGCTAAAAATACAAGCTAAATAAGTGCTGGCATAATAAATCTCAATGTTGTTTACAAGCAAGGAAGTAATAAGTAAATCTGTATAATATGCTATTGTTAGGCCAGTAATTAAGTATTTTGTGCACTAGTTGGGCCCCTTATTTAAGATAAGACTTAGATATGCCCAGAGAGAGTGCAACGTAGAGCAATAAGGATGATTTCTGGGTTTGAGGGTAGAGCTATGAGGAGAGGTCTGAAGGAGTTAGGAATGTTTCTGTAGAAAGAGCGATTTCTCAGAGTCACATAATAAAATTCTACAAAATATTTACCTCTATTGATAATACAAGAGCACCAATAAATTTTCAATAGTAGAACATGGATCAGGTGACCAAGGGGGAACCATATAATAAGAAATATTAAGATAGAAAGCATGCCATCTTGATATAAGAAAGCATGCCATTCAGTAATAGGGTTTGTTAAATTTTTGAATAGTCTGCCCAGAGAGTTGTTGAGCTTGTGACTCGGAGTTGCAAACATTTAATGAAAGGGTTAGATTCCCTTTATGGATGGGTTGGGTATCAATATAATATATTGACGTAACGCCAAATTGGCGGGTTTTTAGTTTATAGTATGCTTATTTAATGTAGATGGCATGTGTATGTACCATTTTAAATTAGTTATTATGCAATGTGGATGGTTTGGGTATCATAATATATATATCATTAGTTTTGACTAATTGCCAAATTGGTGTATTGTGTTAGGTACATAATCTGTGAAAGCCCATAGGGTCTTTGTAGATGTTGCATGAGCATGTTTTTGGTTAGTTGGGTTTGACCTGGGACCAGTCTCGATTAGGTCACATGGTGGCCGTTCTACTGGTCTCGTATATTTCTTAAGTGTCTTAATGTCTTATATATTAATTAAAGTACGGTTATCGGTATCTTTTTTTAGGCCCTAAAAAAAATAGAGTATCTGTATCGGCCTTTTTTCTGGTATCTGGTACACTGTCTCTATATATATGTATATATATATATATAATATATAATAATATATATTTATATATATAATTACTATATATAATAATATTATAATATATATATATATAATAATATATATATTAATATTATATTAATATAAAATATATATATATATATATATATATATATATATAGTATATTTACATTAAATATTATATATTAAATACTGTACAAACACATACAACAGAACAGTCTATCAAAACAAATCACCTTCTCATCTTCTCTGCATTAGAAAAGCCGCATACTGGATGCGAACCGCACGCCGTACGGTGGCAAGCATTTCTTGACTATTGTCATGCTGAAGCAGGGCTGTGCTTATCGCGCCTAAATATCCTGCACCTTCCCACTTGGTCAGAACTCATACAAATACTTTTCCCTGACCAATTTCCGATCGATTAAAGCTATGTATAATTAATAATATTAAATAAATAAATAAATAATATATATAAATATATATATATATGTATATATTATAATATATATAATAATATATATATATATATTAATATAATATATAATATAATATATATATATATATATATAATATATTAAAATATATATAATAAATATAAATATATGAATATACATATAATATATATTTTATAAATAACATCTATATAATATATAATATATATATCATATATAATAAATAATTATATATATATTAATATAAATATATATATTATATATATATATATATAATATTATATATATATATATATTATATATATATATATATATATTATATATATATATATAATATATTTATATATATAATATATATTATATATATTATATATATATTACAGTATATATGGTAATTACTTACCTTGCATATCCATCATTATAAATATTGTCCAAGACAACATTAACAGAAAAAGCTGATAGGCATCAGTATCATAATTTGATAGATTCAAAATTTTCCAATCAGTTTTGTCTAATAGTAAATCTAATTTTCAAGAAGGGGCATAATTTGCTGATTTTTTAGCTATTTTCTGCAACTTGGCATCAAGAATTATTAAAAAAA
>JABUQX010027840.1:0-22500 GCA_015478945.1 Trachelipus rathkii
TGTATTACAGAATGTTTATTGTTGTAATTTTAATTTTGCCCTTTTTATGTCTTTTTACCAACCGCGGTATAGCAAGACCGCGTTCAATAAAACCGCGTTTTACGAGGAACGACTGTGTGTATTGAAGGGGGTAAGTGCAGTACTTAGGACCACCTTCAATAGAGGATATTCATTGCTTGAAGAGTTGCAGCCGTTGCTCAACGATAAAGTGGGCGTTTTCTTCCCGGAGGCTGCTTAGAAGCTCTTCAGTGGGGAGTGAGCAGCCCCCCTGCCCCAGATCGCCACAGAACTCTCCCCAGTAACAAAATTAATGCCGCGAGCACACTCCGCTCTCCGGACCTGGAAGAGACGTCGTTAGTAGAGCGAGTAGCGTTAGGTGAAGGAGCCAGGTGTGACACATAAGGTCACTAGGAAGCTTCGACCACTGCTTACCTACGTTGCAGTTGGTCCGCACCTGCCGAAGCTTGAGAAGTACGGTTAGGCGGCATAGGACCATCCGAACAGAGTAGCGCCCAGGTAGAAGAAACTTGATTTGATGGTTGCTTGCTGATGTTCGTTGTGCCACTCCATTGGCACAAGTCACTCTGAAAGGGTCACCACATTTGAAGGGGGTAAGTGAGGTGACTTGAGAACCAACCTTCAATAGAGCGGCAGTTTCTGATGTGAAGCTTGTCACGATAAAGTGGCGTTTCTTCCCGGAGGCTGCTTAGGAGTCTTCGGCTAGCAGCCCCCTGCCCCAGACGGCCCACAGTATATATATATAATATATATAATATATATATCATATAATATATATATATATATATTATTATATTATATATAATATTATATATATACATATATATATATATATAATACTACAGAACTAGATATTTATTCATATATATATATATATAGTAATAAGTATATATATATATATATATATAATATATATAATATATATATATATATATATAGTACGTAAAATGGGGACAAATGGATCAAAATGCACTCTTTTTTTTCTAAATCAATGTTTTTTTGGATTTATTTATAAATATTTAATTTTTTTTAATTACCATACTATGCTATTACAACATACAATGTAGTCTTTAGTGCCAATAGTTCTGCAAAAACTTATCCTATAACATCAAAAAAAATTGTTTTTTCAATCAGAAAATTACTTTAAAAAATTCAACTCAATTTTCATGAAAAAAAGTTAAACGTTGTGCACCAAAAACCTAAAGACTTATGAATATTTAGGAGGCGAACATTCATTTATAACGATCCCTAGGCGTAACTATACTAAAATCATATTTAAAAGTTCATTGGCTTAGTTTTACCGGCAAAAAACTAATTTTTACAAACTTGGCGTCAAATGGTCACTCAGCTTTTTCTAAAAACTACCATTAATGGAACAGACAGTCCATACATCACTTAGAAACACCCACTATTAGTGTCTACCCCTATGTTATAGTTTATGGGGAGTCGATTTGTGTATATTAGAAAGTGTTAGGATGCTCCTGTCTATGAGTTAGCACCCCGCTCCCCTCCCTTTTCTAGCCACTTCCCAGCATGCGTAGTATCCTACGGCATAGAAGTAATCTAATATAGTGTGCTACGCCCTATGCTTATAAAGTGACGAGATTCGATGGTGTGCTATTAAGTGCTAGGATGCTTCCTTCTATGAGCTAGTACCCCTACCCCCCTTACCCCCCCCTTTATCTAGTGCCAAGTATTCAACTTTGTTATTTTTCGAGCTAGAGAGTTGAACTTGGTTGTCTACCCCAAATGTCTTTGAGGTGTGCAGAGTTGATTCCTGCACGTATTCATCGAGTGGATCGGAGCATCCCTTAGGGCCTTTGCACTGGTGCTGCGGTGCTCATCAACATTTGTTGTTTTTAACTGCTTTTTGCTAGTTTAAGATATTCTCTCAAACTGGTCACTGTGGATGTTGAAGGCTGCCGCCTCGCCTGGCCAAGGTTTCCCACGCCACGTCAAGGAGGGGAGGGAGGTCTGACGCCCCCAAACCAGGCAACAGGACTTAGAAGGTTGAAATTTGGTGAGTAAATAGAAGAGAATAAATGAAATAGAGTAATGAGTTTGTGATGGCGGAGCCAGACTGGAATTCTTGGCTCCAGCTGCATATGGGAGTTCAAGTTGATTGTGTGTTATAATGCTTTCAAAGGACATAGATTCCGATTTTGAGCTTTCAGAACCCGAAAAATGGAGTCTGAACCCCCCTTGAGGGGGGGGTCCCAGCTGATAAAAGAGGAAAAGCACAGAGTGCAAGACAAGGAGGAAAAGAAGACGAAGGAGGAGGAGCGAGGGGAGAAGAAGAAGAAGGACAGAGAAAGAAGACAGTAAGTTAAGATTAATAGTGATAAATTTAATGACGTGACGCTGGATTTGTCCCCATTGAGTGACCCTATTTGACCCAATTTGCCACATTGCCATTTTGCATTTTTATAAAAAAAATTTAAAATATTCTCAGAAAGATATATATATTTCTTTAACATTTTTTATGTATAAAAAAGATGGAATTAAATTCGTGAATGGTTAATAAAACATTTCTATAACACATTATTTTTTTGCGCACCGTACTATTATGCCTAAAAAAAAAAGTCAAAAGTACCCTAATTTGACCGCCATTTTTACGGGTATATATATATATATTATATATAGATAGAGTATATATCATATATTATTATATATATAATATATAGATATATATACTATATATAATATATATATACATAATATAATATATATATATATAGATAATCATATATATATATAGTAATATATATATATATACTATATAATATATATATAAATATATAGATATAATCAATATATATATATATTATATATATGATATACTAATATGATATATTGAAGGTGTTAAGTTCAGGCTGTGAATAACCACTTTCAATAGAAGAATATTGGGATGTTGAAGTGAGTAGAGCGTGGTCACGATAAAGTGGCGTTTGCTTCGCCGGAAGCCTGCTTAGGATCTTCAGTGTTGGTGCCTAGAAGCCTTCCTGCACCCAGACGCCATACAACTCACCCCATAGCAATGCCCGCGAGCGTCACACAGCTCTCCGAACCTGGAAGGACGTCGGGTAGTAAGAAACGAGTTCTGTCAGGTGAGAGCTGGGTGTGCACACATTAAGGTCATTGAGAAGGCTTCGACCACACTGTACTCTTACGTGCAGTTGGTCCGCACCTGCAGAAGCTTGAATTGGAAGTAGTGAGAAGTACGGTACGGGGCCTTCTAGCAGGAGGTACCAAACAGAGTAGGCGGCCCAAGCAGAAGAAAAATTGATGCATGCCTTGATAGGTGTCATTGGTCACTCCCAGGCGCACCAATTTGAAAGGATATATATATATATATATATATATATATAATATATAAATATATATATATATATATATTATATATATATATATATATCCTATATATATATATATATATATATATATATATTATATTATTATATATATATATATATTATATATATATATATATAGTTCAGTAGTTCTTAACTGCAAACTGTGGAGAAAAGAAAAAAATTTTCAATGGAGAGGGATAAAACAAATTTACATTTACTGCAAGAAAAATAGTGTAATAATTTACTAAGATTGTTAGGTAAGTACATAAGCAAGGAAGTAAGTAAATAAGTAAGGTTATTTTAAGTGCGCTTAGCGATTATAGATTTAAAACTATTACTTTGCCAACTTTACATGCTTATTGGCTTAAAGAAAAAAAAACTTGGAACTTTGTAATCTTTATGCTATTGATTAAAAAAATCCTTCTAAAGTGGGAAAAAATTACAAAATTTATAAAAATACCTTTCCGGGGAAAATCTCCATTATTTTACCTATATAATATTATATAATTTATATATATAACTATTAATATATATATATATATATTAATATAATATATATTATAATATATATATATATAATATATATATATATATATAATAAGAAATGTAATATATTATAGATAGATAGATATATAATATATATATATATATATTAATATAATTATATATATAAATAATTAGTATATATATATATATTATATATATATATATAACTTATATATACATATTACTTATATATTTATAATATTATGATATTACTAGTACTATATTCGTTTTAGAACTTTCGAAATGTGCAATGAGCCAATAACAGCAGTTAGGTGAACTGTTCACTGCCTAAATGATCAGGGTTAGTCGTAATTGTTTAAAGCTAATAAGGTCTAGCCTAATTAACTGAAAGATTTAACAACATCACCGTGCCATAAACAATTAAAACTCACCTATATTTAAGTGACATTAAAAGGCTTTGATTTGCCTTTTTTAAAGACAATACTACTTGGATGGAAGCCTTGTTTTTATGTTAAAGGCTTTATTTGAGTAAAGTAATAAAAAAACGTAGTTAGTTTAACTTTTTGGCCACAATAGCTTTACCCGCAACATCTAAAGAGAATTCGCTCCAAATTATAAATTAGGCCTAGAGAGGTAACTAATTATGTTAAGTGCTAAGCAAATTTAAATTAGAAAATAGAATAAACCCTAAGCAACTAGCACCACCTAAAGTCAGAAGAAATATAATGAGTTAGTTCTAGCTGTGGCGCTACAAATATAACCTGTGCCCACATCTTTGTTTTGACTAACTATCTGCTCCCTCAAATATTTAAAGTAAATAAACTGGGGCGCCTTAAACGTATTTATATTTAAAAATGTGCTATCAATTTAATTCTCAAATACCAAGAACAATTTTTTTTAAAACACAAAAATAAGCACAATGAAGCCTAGCTACAATCTTTTATCTCTAAGCGTAGTCTAGGGATGCCGCAAAGCGACCCGATATATATCGATATTGATATTTTTTTTCGATAGTATCGAAAAAATATCGATGGATATTTTTTTAACCGATATATCGATTATCGATATTTTATTTTCAGTATCGAATCAACGATATTTTTTTTCTTACTAAGAAAATTTGGAGCAAGTTTTCTTTTTTCATTACAAAATAACATTTTAAGCAAAAATGTGTGTATTTTTCGGGCTCGTTGGATGATGGGTACATTTTGTCGTGACTCAGGAGAAGGAAGGAAAGGACGTCAATGAACAACTACGAGAAGCAGAAGTAAAGCTATAGCGGAGAAACAATTTTCATCTGAAATATACCTATTGCGCTATTTTACTTTTCAAATTAGATATTTATAAAAAGTAATGAAAGTATCGTATATAATACAGGATAATACTAGTTTTGATGTTAAGGTTAAATCTTTAATTAAATTTTAATTTAATCTGATATTAGAAATGTTTGAGTTTACATGCTAAGATTTTCTACTTTACTCTAAGCTTTATTCCCTCTGTAAAATCACCTCTGCTGCTAATTTAGGGCCATGAATTAGTGTTTATTGTTATGTTTATTATATTATATATATATATATATATATATATATAATATATATTAATATATAATATATATATATATACTATATATATATATATATATATATAATATATACTATATATATAGATAATATATATATAAATATATAATAATATACATATATAATATATATATATTGTGTTGTGTGTGTGTGTTACCTGTGTGTGCCGTGTGTGGTTGTGCTGTGTGTGGTTGAAAGATTTACATTAGAGGCGCCAGATATCTCGTAAAACTGCGACTCGTTCCAGCTAAACGTAAGATAGTGTGGAGACTCAGCGTATTGAAAAATTAGTAACGAAAAATGTAAAAAAAAAAAAAATATCTCTAAAATTTGGCTAATAGAAAACAGAGGGCACAATACTTTTTAAATTTCATGTAATTACTACAAAAACAAAATGGAATGATTGAACGTAAGGACTTCATCATTTATGCTATGTATATTTAGAAATAATTTTTCTTTTTAAACTAAAGGAATACCCAAAGGGTAAACGCATTAAATCGGCCAAGAATAGGCTCTGGCCCCCTAAAAATGTACTCTTCAATGTTGTCCTATACCCTGATTCCAAATATCTTATCTGTTTCCTGGTACGAGTCGTAGTTTTCGAATATTCTGGCCGCAGCTAATTGCTAAAATTGGCCATACTATATATATATATATATATATATATATATAATATATATACTATTTATATATAATATAATATATTATATATATATATACTATATATATAAAATATATATATATATATCATATATATATAATATATATATATATATATATAATATACTATATATTAATATAATATATATAATATATAGTATCGAAAAATAACATACATTATAAAAATTTCGCATGTTCATTTTCCACCTTATATATAGTTTTTACATTTAATTTAATATTGAAAAAGCCTGGAATTTTTGAATACAATTTATGATGTTTTTACCTAATGTCCGTAAGTGTAATTTTGACCTACTAAATTCCAATTTCAGACTTTGTTTGTAAAAAATGAAGGTATTATTTCAGTAAAATACATTTCAGTAACAACCGAGCTCTCTCTCTCTCTCTCTCTCTCTCTCTCCTCCTCCTCTCTATATATTAATATATAATATATATATTACTATAATATATATTTATATATATATTATATATATAATATATATAGTATATTATATATATATATAATACCTATATAACCTAATATATATATATATATATATATTAATATACTATATAATATATATATATAATATTATATATATATATATCGTAATAGTAGTGCAGAAGTTTTCTTAATGCCGATATATCGATATTTGTTTTATATATCGAGAGCAATTTGATATTTTTTTAAAATATCGATATATCGATATATCGATATTTTTTTAAATATCGGCATCCCTAGCGTAGTCTAAAGCTCTATCCTTAGTTGGTTCCGCTTCAATTTTCAAAACTCCGCCTCGGCTATAGCCTCACAAAAATATTGCCAAACCTTAATAAGTCTCCAGATGGAAACATTTTTAAATTACCATAGTGTAAGTACGGCATGACAAGAAATATTTCTTCTAACCTCCCCACAATAAAAGGAATATGCTAAAGCAAATTAAGGGGAAATGATTTTCAAATGTATAAACAGTTTTAGTTTTAAACACAATTTTTAAAACGACACTCAATTCAGAGCAACATGCAATTGCTCATACCATGCAATACTACAAGGCAAATTAAAACATATTTACAAGATTTAAGATTTAAATTAACAAGCCCGGAGCTACCCTTAAGCTCGATGAGTAAGTCTACTATATAAACTATTATATATTTCCACATATATATCTCTTCCATTTTGGTTTTATTTTAGGTATTAAAAACTATTATATACTTTCACTTATGTCTTCTATTTTATTTTATTTAGTACCGTATTTAGATGTAGCATATAAAAACTCTCTCTCTCTCTCTCTCTCTCTCTATATATATATATATATATATATATATATATATATATATATATATATATATATATATATATATATATATATATATATATATATATATATATATATATATATATATATATATATATATATATATATATATATATATATATATATATATATATATATATGCTTCAACTTAAATTATTTTAGTGGATTTTGTTCTTTGCCAATATTGGGTATAATTGTACAGAATCACTAAACGACAAAAAACAATAAAGTTCATTACTGATTCAATAACGGTCGTGATCGTAGCTTGTGTTTATTCAAATTAATAATGAAAATGTAAAGAAAGGGAGGTAAATTGTCTTTTCTTGTCAAATATTTCAGCTATCATTCTACCTCTATTCTCTTTGTCTAATAGACTAATACTTATCGATTTACCATTTTACCTACTAAGTTATTGTAAGTGCTAATTGACTTAAACCACAAGGCTGAGTTATCTTAGGGCTTCAAGAACTACCTCAAAGCAAAAAAATCTTTGAAAATGAAACAACAAATTCAAGGTAAGACACAATTGTTAAAATATATATTATTTTTGTTAGTTTTAAACAGGGTTGGGGATTTTTTGGATTTTTTGAGAAAAAATCAATTTTTGATTTTTTGGATTTTTTGGATTTTTTGAGAATCGTGACGTCACGCGAAATATAATTTGTAAACAAACTTTTTTTTTTTAAAGTTCGATTAGGTATTATTTTTAATCCTAGGCCATATATCTGAGTTCAAAATCTTAAAATAGGACTTATAGTCTATGACACAATGAAACAGCAACACTAAAGAGTGTTATTTGTAATAATGATAATATATTACATCAGAAATAAAAGAAACATGTTTGAAACATGATCTTTTGTTGACATTTTTATAGTGTAGAAATTTGAAACAGAGGTGCCTTGCTATGATATTATTATTCTAATTTTTTATTTCTAATGAAATTAAATCACTTAAATATCCAAAAAAAAAAAATAAAAAATATATATAAAAAAACAAAAAATAAAAAAAAAGCAAATAATCATGATTTTTTAGAGCAAAACTACTACTTGCAACATAAAGGGCAAGAGACTATAATTTGCATGTATAAAATAATCAATGGGACCATGCAGACACTATGGTGAATGTCAATAAGTAACAAATTTGTCCAGCACGAGTGCCAGATATTTTAATAATCATAAATGTGGGCCACACATACAGTGAGACCAAATTAAAGTATTAAGTAATCATTACTAAGAAAGAGTTCAAGCAATATGTTGTACAACAATATAAGCAAAATATTCAAAATATGCCAATCACCAAGGAAAACAATAAATTATTCAAATATAATTGAGCTTTTCAAAATTATAATGCTTCAACTCTCTTAAAATAAATTGAGAATTAACTGATTAGTTTTTTTTTATCCTAGATTTTAAAAATTTAAACTAAATTGTAATTATTTATGCTAAAATTTTGAGTCAGAGAAAAGAGTACCAAAAACGAGACATGCTAAAAAAAAAAAAAAAGACGTTCATGAGAAGTCTGATTTGGAGGAAATTTCGTTACTAGTTTTTGATTGATGAAATAATGATGTTAGAAGAGCTAGTGTCGATTATTTAAAGGCGGGGAAGGTCATGCTAGGTAGAATCATATGGTAGGATTTCGATGGATATTTTAAAGAAAAGGTTGAGTGTGAAAAGGCATGCCAAAGTTTACCCTAGAGGATAGGCATTTATCTCAGCTAATGGGAGAAATCCTGCATATTTTTCACACTGATATTGCTGAAGCAGAGGAGGCAGCTTTAACAAAAAAGTTGTCTTTATGCATAATTTTTATCTGATCTTTATTATACTGCTGTTTTGAAGTATACGATAATTAATTACTAAATACAAAAATAAAATTCGCTAAAGAAGAAATTTAAGAAATTTAAAATAATACATTGTAGGAGTTGAAGCTGCGTTTCTCTTGGCAATCGTCGAGTCATATGAAGAAAATTTAACAAATTCTCTTCCACTGGTGGTAGCAAGGGTCTGAAAACTTCCCCTTCTCGATCATAAATTTTACCTTAAGAATCAAAAGCCTTCAACTTTTCTGCCTAATTAAAATACTCACTGATAAAATTTAAGAAGAAAACCCAGATTTTGTAGTGATGACAGCAAGCAAGAAATTTTTTGGATTACATGAAATAACGAAGTAACTTAAAATTTAAATGAAGAATAATTTTAAGATATATGAATTTATAAGTGGACCAATATAATGATCCGACTGTCGTCGAAGATGGACGTATTATAAAATAAAAAGGAAGAAAATAAAAAGAAACTGAAGAACACCAGAGAAGAAGCCTGAAGATTGAAAGATGCAAAAGCTTCAGCTAAAGTTTGGGTAATCTCAGGAGCGGAAAAAGAGAATGTTTTTGACAGTGGTCCTGGCCAGATAATTATTGAAATAAAAAATTTAACAAATTAATAAATTTGCCTAGAAAACTTTATTGAAAAAAAATTTTTTACATTTCGATAAAATTTTAGTGGTGGAGCTACAAAATTTTCAGATCAGTTCTTTTGAATTATTTTAAACTTTGCTTGAAAAATAATATAAAAATGCATCATGTAATTCTGGCCAGTGAAGTTTGGATAAAGCTACATACAAGATCATATTAAGAATAGATATTCGGCGCAGTCTTCTCGTATGAAGTTTTTCTTCGCATAGTTCAAGAAGGAATGGATCAAACATCAAATAACGACCGGTAGCTCAGCGGAAGAGCATTCGCCCAACTAAGCGAGAGACCCAGGTTCGTCACTGGTCGGGCGTGTGGGTGTGAGCTGTTCTTTTTTCACTCGGTCTTGCTCAGACTTAAAAATTGAACACCCCCCTCCTAGATTAGGGTTCTGCCCGTGAGCGGTCGTGTTAAAAAAAAAAAAAAATGCTAGTTTGAGCAAATAGAGAGAACTAATTCACAAGTATGAGCTAACTATTTTGGATTTCAGATTTATTTTTTTTAAACTTTTTCTTCGACAGTGCAAAACTTTTCACTCAAAATTGTTTGACCTTTAAATTACTTTTTCAACTAGCCTTATGATAGTGTGTCGTATCCATTAGAAATTCTTCATAGTAGAGCATTGACGGGATCGCAGACCAGGGGGTATAATAAGAAAATTATGAAGAAAGCATGCCATCTTGTCTTGATATAAGAAAGCATGCATTCAGTAATAGGGTTGTTAAATTTTGGAATAGTCTGCCACAGGAGGTTGTTGAGTGTGACTCGATTGCAACATTTAAGAAAGGGTTGGATAGGTATATGGATGGGTTGGGTATCATATAATATATTTAGACGAAGCCAAATTGGCAGGTTTTTAGTTACAGTAGTTATTAATGTTAGACTGCATGCGTGACCATAACTTACTTATTAATATGCATGTGGATGGTTTGGGTATCATATATATATCATTAGTTTTGACTAAGCCAAATTGGCTAAGCATGTGGATGGTTTGGGTATCATATATATATCTTTAGTTTTGACTAAGCCAAATTGGTGGATTTGTAGTTACAGTAATTTGACAAGCCCTAGGGTGCTTTGTGGATTTGCATGAGCATGTTTGGTTAGTGGGTTGACTGGGACAGTCTCGACAGGCCCATGTGGCTTTTTACTGTCTCTATATTCTTAATGTCTTAATAAATCTCCATATCCTTATATATACACCTCAGTAATTTAGACTTTTTTTTTTTTTTAAATGATATATTCGAGTACTTTCTTTATTTTTTTGGGACGAATTCTTTACAAGATGATGAAAGTTAATAGTTTTACATTTTTAAGAGATCCCGACTATTTTTCAGTTATCTTAGAAGGGCTGAAGCTCAAAATTGAAATCATAAAATTTCTTGTTAAAACTTTTAGACAGTTGTTAAATATGCAAATGTTAAAAGGTAATTCGAAAAGTTCTGTTCCTTTCTGGATTCATGAGGGGGACATTTTAAATATATACTTTTCTACAACATTTATTTCACGTTTGAAATTTTAAGACTGGAACATAATTCTAAGAACATGTGAAGAAGAGGTGCCTAATTGAAATTTTAGGTATATTGGTAAATACTAGGAAAATTTTGCTACGATGATACAAAAAAAGTTAAAATTAATATTTAAAATAAATAAGTAAAAAATAGATAAAAAAAGAGAAGTAGTTTGGTTCGAGTATTTAGAAAGGCGTTCTGGGATTTCAATTAACCAATAAAATTTAATCTACAAAGTTGCCAAGTGACAATTTAGCTAATTACCAATATATTTTAGCTTCACAAAAAGAGTTTGGTTAAAATTTTAAAATGTTAAACAATATAACCTAAGGGTAAATCGCAACGATGTCAAGTTTTAGGGGTTAATGGCTTGCAAGCGAATTCCCGTAGCTGGGGTGGCCTACGCTTGCTTCCCTATGCCGTAAACCCCCCTAGTTCCCTATTCTTCCTCCTTAATTTCTATGTTTTTTTAAGAAAGCAGGCACGTAATATCCAGTAGTGTCGTAAAATTAAAAATTTTGGAAGTCATGAATCGTATGAAGGATTTTAAGAGTTACTGATAAAATGACAATTTTGAGTTACATACACTACTACAAGTTATGTATAAGAGTTGGTGAAATATGTTGATCTTGAAATGCATTTTTCAATTTGGTAAACGAGAAGTCTGTTGGGGCCAAATACGGCCTGTACGAAGGGTTTGCAACAACTCCGAGTTTCAGCTTTCTCATCGTTTCCGCCATTTGATAACTGCAGTGCACCTTTGCATTATCGTGACTTTAAAAGAAATGTTCTTTCTGGTCTTACTCTGCGAATGCGTTGTTTTAGAGTTCACAATTAATCGTTATTCCATTCCCCGTGGTAGAAATTCAGTGAGAAAGACTCCTTTTGGATGATCATAATGATGAACCCAAGATTTATCACCCATGATAATGTTCATGAAAATTCATGCCCCTCTCGACGATTTGATGACAAACAAGATAGATCTTTCTGTATTTTAGTGTCTCGATGATGTGCTGCACTCATTTTTGACTAACTTCAGAACTGTTTCTGTTTGATTCGATTTTCTTGAATCATGGCATCCACTATCCTTCGATTCTCCTAGTGCGTCACTGAAATTGGTTGTCCTGGTCTTGCCTCATCAACCAGTCGCTTGTCTCAACTGCAGCTAGTGACACTCTTCAACCTACATTCTTAACATCCTTATAGTCATCATCATAAACTGCTTTAAATTTCAATCGTCGTACAACCCACTAGTGCCAAAATTCTATCACTGATCGCAGTTTTTTTATTCGTAACTCCATGATGTTTGTGTAAAATGAGCACCTTAATTCCATGCCAGAACACAATAAATTCAGACTGGAATCGTTTGTACAGAACTATATATACTACTCTATTCATATTCAAACATATTTCTATGTTATTAATCAATCAGCCCTCATATATAATCAAGTTACAGAAAACTACCCCCATTTTTATTTAGCGATACATCGTAACTATGTAGTTTCTGATTGTAGCAAAGGCTTTCAAGTATCTTCTCTACTTATATTTTAGAAAAAGATTACAGAAGATATTTTTCTAGTTATGTAGCTTCATAAAAAATGAAAAATGTAAACTGAGATAAATTTCCAGTAGAGTAGTTTTTCTTTTGTATTTCATTGCTATCCCATTAACTCAGGATCACGTATGGAAGATCTTACCCCACCATTTGGTTTTGTATGGAACGGAGAAAAAAACTAGTAAAAGCTGAAAGTGCCCTGAAACTCGTCATAGTATACAAAGAACTATGAAATGAAACCAAGTTTTAATTCAGCGATTTAAGTTCTAAAATGAAATTTTATTGTACTATAATAAAAGAACAAATGAATAAATGTTTTCAAATTTTGTATCACCAGCATGATACAAATATTTGTAGCTTCGCTTTAGTAAATTTACAAATCTAATAATCCTTATTTCAACAACCACAAGGGCAAGGTCATTATGGCAATGATGAAAGATTGCTTATATAACAAAATAAAGTGTACATGTATTAAATTTTAATGAGGTAACTGCAAATATATAAAAAAGATACTAACATATGATATAATTCAAGCTATAAACTAAACGGAGGACTACATAAAACTCATTTTATCAAAAATTATTTATTGCTATTTTTGTAACATATAAGAAAGAAGTTAAAGAAATGCAAGTAGGAACAGAACAAAAGGTATTAAAAAATCCAATAAAATTATTCTCATTACCTCCAAGAATATACAATTCTCATCTTTTGGACCCCTTAAAACAAAGGTAAAAATTTGTGAGGCGGGACAAATCCCAACAAAGGTGAAGTATACAATGCACACAGAGGCGAAACTAAGAGTACTGGGGCACCCCCGCAAAATCGAAAGCGGTTCCCCCTTGATCCTACATATATGGTCGGGGACCCCACCGGTACGAGGGGGTCTGCGGAATCGTAGTTTCGCCAGATTATGTACAAGTAATGTTGAGGACAAAATTTCATAATAACAATAAGTCCATCGGCCAAGCAAGTTTGACCAGACTCAAGAAGACATTAGCTGCATTTATTATTAAAAAATCAGATTTTTTTTAAACATGAGATCAATTAATCACTACAAATACTGTTCAATAATAAAAAGGAAAACTTAAAAAAGATATAAAATACAAAAATAATAATAATGCCTCATTAAAAATATTTATATAAAATATATATGTAACATAAGGACGGGCTTGTTCTCTTTTTATTTCCTTGTAAATTTTTTTAACATTTAACAAATTCAATAGCAAGACATTTTTGATTGTAACTTTTTTTTCCTCTCAATTTATACTAAAAATATACATTTGTAAACATAATAAAAAAATATATACAATAAATTGCTTAACAAAACTTTTTAATATATTATTTCTGTAATTAAAAAAAAAAAATAAATAAACAAAATATTAAATCAGTTAGACCGGTCATACTGAGCAATCTGAGGACTGTGGTTTTCCGATTTTTCCTCTCTTGCCACTACTCTCATCTAGTTCAAAACTTTCTTCATTCTCAACATGTTTATTCGAGATTGAATCTGTTGTTGCCAGACTAGCACTAAGAGACGTCCAATCAACCACATTACCACCAGAGGTTGAATTATGGTGTCCGAGGTCTCCACCTAAATTGTCTAAACTTCCACCCCAATTACCTTCCGATGTATAGTCAGGGGTGTTATTAATTGGGTCACAAGATGCTGTCGATAGTAAGCTATCAACATCTTCTGATAATGCTTGAGAACTCCTTCTGGAGGCAATTTGCTGATTCGTTTCCTCCTCACAAATATTTGGATTTGACATCATTGGTTCTTCAGTATCAACGCCATCAGAGTCAGACTGTTGAGAGCTCTTTGAATCGTCATCATCGTCATCGTCCTCGTCGTCATCTGGGTCGTAGTACACTTCGGCTCCCGGGAACACGTAACGGTGACCACCACAAAATAAAAATTTACCATCTGTAGTAGTAATAAAAACAAATAAATAAACGAAAATAAAGTAAAACAGCTTCTGATGAAGATATTGTAACATTTAAGAATAAAAAATGAATCATGCTAAGTAAATGGCGCGGTTTTATGAGGGGCCCCCCTTCATAAAACCGCGCCATTGCCTTATGAATGATTATGGGTTGTTGCCCTGGGTTCTTTAGATTCTACTTCAGATAAACTATTTTAAAATTCAAACTTCAGAGGAGCAACTTTTTGACATTCGTCTTTTGTCTATTTATGTTTATCATTTATCATTTACCTAACATAATTGTTAGATTTCATGTTTTATATTATTAATATCAAGTTATTGAATTTAACATTTAATAAATGTTTAAAGAAATTCTAGGAAAAATAATTAGGGTAATATAGTTAATCAAAACTTGTATTTCAAAATGGTAATAAAAAAAAATATCATGGATAATGATTACTTTGAATAGAATGAAACAATCGTATGCTATGGAACATAGTAATGCAGTTATTAAATAAGAAGTATTAATACAAGCATTTTTTCACAAGATTCAGATAGCAACTACAAAAAAAAAAAAAAAAAAAAAAAAAGACTTCATAGAATTGACGATAACTGAGTCACCTATTAGGAAGTGAAACTTGCAGAAAACAATCTCGATAATTCTTAATTACAAACGAAGCAGATGGGACTTTCATTGCGAATTCAAAAAATTTTGTTCAAAGAATTTACCATTTTTAGAAAAAAAATATGAACTTGACACGTTAATACAGTGCTGAAAGGAGACTGGTATTACAGGAAGAAAGAGCAATAGATGTCCAAAATGTAGGAGAACGGGTGAAAAAAAATCTGCAAGCTGGAGAGGAGAAAAGAAAAAGTGATGCGGAAAGAACTATGGAAAGGGAGTATGAATCAAGAAGAGGAAAGTTGCAGCACAATTTGGGAGAAATTTGGAATTGATTTCGGAAAGTAAGGAAGTGTGAAAGAAACCTCCTTAAGCTATTCACCCTCATTCCTCGATGGGAAGAACGATATCTTTGAGATTTAAGCGATTATGAATCACGAATAATTTGTCTCCAGAGCGCTGTTTCACATCTTAGTGATTTGCTTACCGACTATGCACTAGGGGTACCAAGCAACAAGTATAAAGACTATACTTGGACAAAGGGGAGCAACTGTCGTATATTTTGAGAGAGAGAGAGAGAGAGAGAGAGAGAGAGAGAGAGAGAGAGAGAGAGAGAGAGAGAGAGAGAGAGAGAGAGAGAGAGAGAGAGAGAGAGAGAGAGAGAGAGAGAGAGAGAGAGAGAGAGAGAGAGAGAGAGAGAGAGAGAGAGAGAGAGAGAGAGAGAGAGAGAGAGAGAGAGAGAGAGAGAGAGAGAGAGAGAGAGAGAGAGAGAGAGAGAGAGAGAGAGAGAGAGAGAGAGAGAGAGGAGAGAGAGAGAGAGAGAGAGAGAGAGAGAGAGAGAGAGAGAGAGAGAGAGAGAGAGAGAGAGAGAGAGAGAGAGAGAGAGAGAGAGAGGAAGAGAGAGAGGATAAAGAGAGAGAGAGAGAGAGAGAGAGAGAGAGAGAGAGAGAGAGAGAGAGAGCGAGAGAGAGAGAGAGAGAGAGAGAGAGAGAGAGAGAGAGAGAGAGAGAGAGAGAGAGAGAGAGAGAGAGAGAGAGAGAGAGAGAGAGAGAGCACATGTTCATTAACCCTGCTTCAAAGTCCACCAACACGAGAATAAAGTGAGAGGCACCATGAGCACAGTAATCTCTAAATAGGGGATCGCCACCTACTCACTACTGCAAGTACAATGATATAGAACACGATGAGAGAATGTCATCAAATTGAAACACATTATGAGAACCGTACTAAATCATGGAACTACAAAGAACTGGAATGAAAAAGGGGAAATAACCATAGAGATAGATACTAACACGGAAAAGCAATTAAAGGTGCTGCAATTGAAGTGAGAGGTTGTGAAATAAACATTATTTCAGATCATAATGAGAAGGCAGCTTTTGTACTCGCGGAAGGGAATGATGCTAACCAAGATATTCTGGATAACAGATTTTCTATGGCAAGGAAATTGAGTGAAAGTACTTTTAATAAAGTAAGTCTGCATTAAAGACAGCAATGATGTGAGAAAAAATGTGGTGAAAGTGGTCAAATGAATGATCAATGGAAAATATGATATGGTATTTACAAGATCACACACTGCAAGATTTAGGATGCAAAGAGGCAATTGGTTATGAGAGATGTAGAATAGCATCAATGCACGTTAAGTATGGGAATTATGATCCTCACTAATGTCAAAACGGCAAACTTCCTTTGCAAATATAAAAGTGGATACCAAAATTACAAAAGGAAGGAACGTCGAGGCATTTTGTATATCAGATGGAATTTCCAATTTTACATCGAAAATATATCCGGAGGACCAGTTGGAATTATCCAAACTGGACGAAGTTACCGCTAGCAGAACTCAGAAGACAAAAATGCTTAATACCAGAAACTCCACTGAAAGCAAGCAAGCAATACAAAGAATATTAATAACGTAAGAATCGATTTTCTAAGATAGAAAAAAGAAAAAGTAATTGAGTAAAATTTCAAAACAAGGTACATTGGAAGGTTTAATTTATATTCAATACTTCTTATAATGTTGAGCGATTTGATAAGTTTTTTAGTAAGGCTTGCAAGACGCTCAGGAATAAAAAAAAAATGAGTCATTATACTAATTAAACAAACTTAAAATCAAGGATAAATAATACATGGGAAATAAAATCACTACGCAGTAGTAGCTATAATGATTATAATGTCATAATAGTAGGATTGTAGTAATGAGTTTATGATTTTAATAGGAAAAAGAGAAGTAAAGGAATATAAACTTAATGAGGAAAGTAAACGTATTATTATTTATTACTAATTATTATTTTTTTTAAAGTAGTTTATTCCTTCTTTGCAGGTATAAAATCTATATTAAATAGATTTAGATATACTCAAGACTCATATGCTAAATTAATTAATATAATAAAAACTAAGGTATTATATCTACTGTAAAAGTATAAGATTGATGAATAAAAGAAAACAAGTAAACAAGGGAGAGAGAACAAACTATCATTAGCTACATCATAAACAAGACAAAATTTACATTAACACAAAACTTGTGATAGTTTTATTCTTTGTGTTTGGCAATCTTCCCTGAGCTGAGCAATCAGAGGAGTTTATATATGCAATTTTTCAGTTTCAGTATCTTCTCAATAATAATAATAATAATAATAATAATAATAATAATAATAATAATAATAATAATATTAATAATAATAAGTAATAATAATAATAATAATAATAATAATAATAATAATAATAATAATAATAATAATAA
Organism: Trachelipus rathkii; assembly: GCA_015478945.1. Classification (NCBI taxonomy): domain Eukaryota; kingdom Metazoa; phylum Arthropoda; class Malacostraca; order Isopoda; family Trachelipodidae; genus Trachelipus; species Trachelipus rathkii. The sequence continues at coordinate 18,246 of JABUQX010027840.1, forward strand.
TAATTTATTGTGTCTAACTTTAGAAACTTTAAAAAATAATGAAAATAAAATTAAATAAAACATTGCAAATGAGCAACAACCCCTTCTTGAATAGGGCTCTACCCGTCAACGGCGGTGATAATTGTAAAATAAACACCACCACCAATGTTTGACTAATTACCTGGTAACCTGGCAGCCATGCTTTCTTTCACTTTAGGGGCCCAACATGCCCTTAAAGCTTCTATATCACTTTCGTCCTTGGGGTGAGGAGCCTCTTGTAAGCTACCATCAGGTGGAGTTTTGGCACCATTTGATTCACTAACGTCGGAAGAACGAGGAGGAAGTTCCTGGATCTCAGATATGGGCACACCGGTAGCCAGATCCTTCCAGCTATGCTTCAACCTAAAAACGGGTGTTCTATATTATTAAGCTCAATTAAATCTATTCAAACGATATTAAAAAAAAAAAAAAGAGTAAAAATAAATAAAAATAAGTGCATAATTAATTATATAACAATACCAACCAACATGTACTAAATTAATAAGGAGATTCAGACTAGTGTCTAATTTTAATTAATTCGAAAACAATGCAATTATTTAAAATAGTTAATTAGCAACACTAAATCAATTATTATTTATGTAAATAAAAATAAACTTTTAAAAAAAAACATTCACGATTAGATTAAAAAAGCATTAAAAAGTATAGTGCGAGTTACTTACTAACATAAATAATTCTCTCAATAAATCTTTAAACCTGAATTGCTCAAAGTTAAATAACAAACCTTACCTTCTACACAATTCGCTGACTATTACATCACAATCACCCAAGAGCTCCACATCAAAGGTCATGTGTGTAAGAGGTTCACGATTTATTAAAATCTGTGGTACTTGAGGATGAATTGAACCTGAAAAAAGCAATTTACGTGATACTACTACTACTATTGCTAGTTTACTACTAATATACGGGTCTATATTTACATACATTCAGCCTTGCCAAGAATGATTGTGTTTAAAAAGAGGATCAGATGGGCTAGAAGAATCAGGAGGAAAATACGACTCAAAACTCTGGAGAGAAGAGAGAGAGAGAGAGAGAAAAAAAAAGTGTAAAAGACATTTGCCTATAGTAGTATAATGTTTGAAAGAAGTATAAACTTTAGAGACTTCCTGCCGCCGAGTCACTGACGATGTCACCCTTTGGGTTACGGCTTTTTCCATAAATATGAATATGCCATAGGATAGCAGGACCAGCAACCCGGCACTTCAATTTCATTGCTCTTTAAAAACTCGCAGGTTTATTTATGTAACAATGAAGAAAATATAGAGACACACAAAATAAAGAAGATAATATGTAACTGACAAGGTAAAAACCCTTCCAGAAGTGGTTGAAGAAAAAGAAGAAACTACTGCTAATACTAAAACTGAATACATAACAGAGATAAGACATCATTTACTAAATATTAGTGATGAGACGACTCTAAATTAATTTCCGATTTTGATCGAGAACTTCCAAAATTTCTGATGCCGATTCCTATTTATTAAACTATGTCAAATTCATCTCCCGTTCAAAATCCAAAAATAATTGCCTTCTCAATTCTTGAAAAATAACATTACCAGTTTTTCTTTCCCCAGGACTGGGGGTATAGGTGCGTGACATTGCACATGCACTGGAAACGAGTAAGTAGTAGAAGAATATGCACAAAGTCGAAAGAAAGCCCAGCTTACGCCCCATCTGATTACCTATTAGTGAGAACGCGTCGCATTCAGAAATTTTTGCTCCAACGATATAATAACTTTAATTTTAATAATCGCGGACACCGCGGACGAACCCTCACTATGCATATCGTCAACGTGTAGGGTTCATCCCCTGGCCCACAACCATACCCCCTAACAAAACCCCGCCATTCACTCCCCATATTATGCACCTTTATTCTCTCCTCCAGACATTCTTTAATGACTCAATCCACCCTTTTTCTCGGTCGCCCAGCCAGATTGATCCAACACACTCACCCACTACACAGTACAACAGTTTAATCAATCAACTACCATTGCAAACCATTCTCGAAGAACGGTACTTTATCACTTAAATTATACTCAAAAAAATAATTAAAAAATATGCACGACCGCCCGCCCCCGATTTACCCCTTCTATTCACACCAAGCGAGTACTCCTACTAATACGTTCATTCCTCATTTTATCAATTCTCTCAAACCTAGATACGCCGCCTAAGACTATGTCCATCTCAACACAATTGAACTTTTAGATCTATACCTCTTATTCCAAACCATAGTCTCACTACTTACATTAACACAGGTAATCGAACGTACCGCTCATGTATGACCCTAACGCATTCAAGACTTAGGTCCTTTACATCACCAACGATTATTGCACCAGCCACCTTCCTGGAATCACAATTGTCCTACTACACTCTGCATCATCTGTTCCCTTTATCATCCTACATATATCCTAAATATTCAAACTCAACACTTTTCAGCTCCTCACCATCTAACATAAACTTCACACCGAAGACTGTCCACTCACAACCATAACCTTTACTCTTATCTACGTTTACTTTCAAAAAACCCCTCCTTTTACACACCTTCCAATCTCTCTACCAATCCTCCAACTAATCTCAATTAACACACAAAACCAAATCATTCTCATAAAATAAGTAGGCACCCTCCACTCACTCCTCTCCATCATCAACAACATCCTGCACCCCCCCATCTCTAATTACTTTCATAGTCACACCCATCAACAAATTGAAAACAAGGAGACATAACACATCCCTGCCTCATCCTATTAATATTAAACCAATCACTCTGAACTCCATTTATTCTTACACACCATTCACTTTCAACATATCTACTTATGATTCCATTCAGAAAGCTACCACCCCACCATATATTACTAACACCTGCCACAAAGCTTCCCTTTAACCCTATCATATGCCTGTTGCAAATCCATAAAAACCTAAATACAAATTATTCTTCTTCTCCTCATTTCTAATCATTTGTTTCAACGTAAAGATTGCATCATAACATACCTCTACCACTTCCTATACGCACCTTTTCTTACCAATCCAGTCCTTCATCACTCGACGCAGTCTTTCGACGAAAATAAAATTTATGTAGGCGTTCATTCCCTGTCCCAGCGTGGAAGCCACAACCATACCTTCACAATATACCCGCATAACTCCATATGCACCTTTCTTGCTTCGCCTCCGCCCAAACTCTCATTCCTCTCCCTCAGGCCATTCCTTAACTGACTCATCCACTTTTCTTCAGTTTTCCCATATATATATATATATATATATATATTATACCGTATATATATATATTATTATATATATTATATATATAAGTATATATATAATATATATACTATGTATATAATATTTCTTTATTTAATATATAGTATATTATATATTATATATATATATATATATATTATATTATATATTTAATATATATATATTAAAACTATATTTATATATATAATATATATATAATATATATTATATAATTAATAAGTATAATATATATATATATATATATATATATACTATATAATATATATATATAATAATTATATATATATATTAGCTAAAATATATATTATTAAATATATATATATTATACTCATGATCTGATATATATATACTTTATATATTATTATTAAGATAATTTTATATTAATATATATTCTCAGGTATATTTCTTTATAATCATATAATATATTCACTATTCAATATTCAATATTCAATAATTAAATTTTGAGTTATTATAATTTTTTCATATGTCTTATATATATAGATGTGGAGACTGAAGAAAAGTGGATGATCAGAAAGGAATGCCTGGAGGCAGAGCGAGAAAGAAAGGTCAAATTTAATAGTGTATGTTACATGCAATCTCCATGGATAATTTGTTGTGTGATTCCTCACTGGACAAAAGATAATGAACCATACATTGACGAGATTTTTAAATTGAGCCTCCGTCCAGAGTGGAGTCCTTTGAAGCTGTCTGATGGTTGGTCTGTTGAGTTTGATGGCGCACTCTGACCTGCTTGTTGGTATTAGATACCTGCATGGCGTTTTTAAAGAGTTTTCTATGTATAAGATATAAAAGTTAAATTATGATAGTATATAATAGATCAAGTATATTTATTCACATTTAATATATGTTAAGTTATAATTATATTTTTTAATTTTTGATTATTTATTTTTACTTCGTTTATATTGATAAATTTATAATATTATTATCTATAATATAATTGCTTCCT
>JABUQX010027840.1:27500-45000 GCA_015478945.1 Trachelipus rathkii
ATATATATATATATATATATATATATATATATAATGAGAAAAAATAAGTCTACTCATTACCAATATTTTTGAAGATAAATTATTATTATTATTATTATTTTTGACCCACATAAATTCAATGTTAAAAAAATTTAAAATTTACCGTTTGTTTATTCATTTTCTTTTCTTTTTTTTCTTTGCTCTATTATTAAGATAAATATCAAAATTAAATTTTCATTATAAAAGGTGATAAGCAATAAATGTTGCACTTGATCAATATTATGAAACTAGTCCCGAGATGAATATTTTTATGTCTTTATTAAGAAGAACAAAAAAATATTGAAAAAGAATAAAAATTGACATTAACTCCACTAAATATGGAAATATTATGAAAAGGAGTGTGTGTGTGTGTGTGTGTGCGTGTGTGTGTATGTGTGTGTGTGTGTGTGTGCAGGTGTGTGTGTATGTGAATATTGAAAAAGAATAAAAAATTGACATTAACTGCACTAAAAATGGAAATGTTATGAGGAGTATGTGTGCGTGTGTGGGTATGTGCGTGTGTGGGTATGTGCGTGTGTGTGTGTGTGTGTTTGTTCTTGTTGGCAAACAAACTGCCGTACTTTATTATCAAGCATATAAACAAAATTTTATATATTAGATTTTAACACGTTATTCTAAGTAACAACTTATAAGTTCATGAATAAACAGAGGAATTTTATATACCAAGAACCTTACTTATGTTAATAACTGATATTTTATACTTGAACAAAATAATAATATAATACAAATTCTTTTTGCAGTTTTCATATTCGCTCATAATGTTCATAAAAATATATACTAACTGTATTAATGGTTAGTTATCGTATATATATATATATATATATAACGTATATTATTAATAATTAATATCGTATAGTTTTTGTTTTTTTTTGTGTGGTTTCTGGGGTTTCTGTGGTACTATGTGTCGTGCGTGTGTGGGTGTGTGTGTTGGTTGGTGTATGTGTTGGTGTGTATGTGTGCGTGGTGTTTGTGTAATGGTGTGTTTCTATGAATACATAATATACAAAGGCGAAGGTAAATTACACACTACAGTATACATATAAATAAATAAATCGTTTTAATAAATTATATTCGTTTTTTGAATGTGTTTAGTGGTCGTAAGTGAGTGTTTGCGGCGTGTGTGGTGTTGGGTGTTTGTGTGGTGTGTGTGTTGTGTTTATATTTGTGTCGGGTGTGGGTGTGTGTTGTGTGCGTGTGGTGCGTGATGTGTGTGTTCTTCAAATAATGCAATCGCGGCTGGAAATATTGCGCCTGCGGGCGGCACGGCTTTTTTGGTCGGCTTGTTGTTTTGTTTCTTGGCTGTGTGGTGTTTGTTTCTTGTGTGTTTTTTATAGTTTTGATGTTTTTTTTTTTTGGTTTTTTTGTTTTTGTGTTGTTTGTTTTTTTCTTTGGCGGCGGGCGGGAACGCGCGAAGAGAGTGCGCCGGCGGGCGCACGCAGGCGGGGGGGACGCGGCGGACGCATCGCCGGGTGCGGGGTTTTGGCTGGCTTGTTTGTTGCGGTGTGGGGCTTCATTTGCTGATCCCTTGTGTCTTAAGCTTATGGACTGATGTGAATTTAATCTATTTATCTAGTTCTATGTGAATTATTAATAATTTTCCTCAAGTGTAGTATTTATTATAATATAGATATCATCTTAGTAAACGAAGTAAAACACTTTTGTTAATACAAATCAGTATTTAACCTTGTGCACCGCTTGAACAGCTAACATGACTATGATTGTTTAAGTGATTTGGGTCTTATAAAGATAGATTAAAACACACACGCTGCTCAACAGTAAGGTTTAAAGAACAACGTTATTTTCAAAAGACGCGATAAAAATTAATCTCTCGAGCCAATCACAATACGAGGTTCATATAAGATCAAGGGATTACCCGAACTATCATAAGTAAAATATGTTAGGAATTAAACATTATCCTATTGTTATTGACTATGCTTAAAAAGTGATCTTATTACCGCATCAGTATACATCTTAGTTATTTATTACAGGTTTGAGAAAATATATAATATTGTATATACTAAATCAAAAAAAAAGATATATTATATTAACAATTTAAATTTATCTGTATTTATTTCATTGGGCATAAACCTAAAATAGTTACCAATATTTATTTACCTGTGATTAATTAAGTAGGAATTAAATTACTTGTACCAGTTACTTTCAGTTACTAATAATTTAGTGAATATTTTATATCCGTACCATAGTTATTTTGTAGGGCGTATAACAATATATGTATTAGTAAATAAGGTTTAGTGCCTATATTTTGAGATTCCATTAGTTTTGTTAATCCATACCACATTACGTATATACATGGAGATGTGATCATTATCGAAATCATTTAATTTTGACTCAATGGCATTAGTACTTTATTATTCTTGCCTTCAGGGCTACAAAGTATAAGTAAGATTATTCACTAAATTAAGAATAGTACGCTTTTAATTTAGGTATTCTTGGTCTCTATAATTCAACAATAGTGTGCCGACCGAATACGCAGATGACGTTTTGCAGTTTTACTGTATTTACTGTTATGTGGGTTGTTTGTGGTTTCAGCAGTGATGGATTGTCAATGTACTATCGTAGTTCAGTAATATAGAATAGATGAATAGTAAATATGGTAAACCCCGAATTATTATAAAAAACTTTGAATTAGTTTTTATTATTAGCTTAAACTTATACGAAGTTAGATAAATTAAATATATTAGAAATATAGATTATAATAGTTGTAACATATTTTATATGTAATATATTTTAAATACAACTTATTGATAAAAGATTTTTAATTAATAATAATAGAATGATAATTGTTTTAATTAGGATTTAGCCTAAGCAGTGAAGTTTAAAGAAATCATTAATATTATGTTGTCTGTTATTTTTCTCGATATAATACTATTATCATTATGACATTTTAGGCTAAAGAGATGATTTGTATTAATTAGCAGTATTTAAGTTGTCATAAGAAGAACATATAGACGCTGTACATGATATAGTATGCTTTCGGTGTAGAGAATAGCGGTATAGTCAGGCTTATTTAATGATATTTACTATATACTAGGGTATTGTACCCTTAACTGTAATGTTACTTAGATTTATTGTACTTTGTATAAGTGAGTGTAATCTGAAAAATTCATTTAATATAACTCCTAATTTTACTATGATTTTCCAAAAAAATAGCATAAATTTCAAGGCTTTAAATTTTAGTTTAAAATATTATTAACAGTGATTATACTGTTATAAATACTGTTATTTCAGCTAAATACGACTGTAACAAGCACCTATGATCATAACCGTGACATAACCGGATAGTATTGAGAACAGTGATGCTAAAATTATAATAAAATAGTAGATGTATTCATTTATGAGTTCAAAAAAAAATATTATCTAGATCAATCTTGAATCTTATTATATATATATCAGATAAGTATGTTTAAGAAACTTTGAATATACTTTTAGTTGTATATTTAGATGTTTAAATGTAAGTAAATTAATTAATAAACATATATGATTTTAGTTAGTTAATATTAAAAGGAAAATTTGAAACTATGTTTTAAAGTATATTAAAGAATCAATAATATTATTATAAGATTTACTTAATATAATATTAAGTAATTTTAATATGTAATAGAATAAAAAATACTATAATGAATAGTAAATTATAATTATTATAATTCGCGGTATGTTGGTGTAATATTGTGATAAGAAGTAAATCTTTAGTAGGTTATATAGGTCGTATTTATTAAGTTATTTAAATTATTGATATCAGGCCGTGAGTGTAATAATTATATACTTAGTTAGGTTGATACAGTAAAAGTCGGTTATATGGTTAGAGTGTAGAGTGTAGAAGTATTATAATTCTTGCGGTTTTGTTATTTATTAGTGTAGATAAAGATTAAAGTTATTCTTGTGCCGTGGAGTGTTAGTTAATCTCATGTATAATGTTGTGAAGAGTGAGTTAATTATTAAGTAAATTAATTATACTCTGTGTCTGTTTAGTTAATTTATCAGCTGGTTAGTAGTGTAGGTGTATTGTGGTGTGTATTTATGTGTATTGGTGCTGGTGTATGTGTGTATATGTATATGTGTATATTAGTTGAGTGTTACGTTTGATAAATTATAAGTATGATTAATAATGGTATATAGTGATGCTGCTATGATGGTATATTGAGGCTATATTGAATTAGTTTAATTACGTGTCATGAAATAGTATTCGTAGAAATTGTATGATTTTAGGTGTTAGATTAAGTAATAAGTATTCAGTGATATTAGTTCGAAGTATAATAGATTGATGTGATATTATAAGTATGATATCATAAAAAAGTGAATTAAGTGTCAATGAATAGGTGAATTCAATAGTGATGTGTGCTATGAATAAGTGTCATCATTAGTTAGATGAATTAGTGAAATGTATGATGGTTATTATTCTATAATTAATATTAATTAATAAAAATTAATAGGCCAATTATTTATATGGTAAGTAATATAACTATAATCTTATTAACAGTACCTAAGGTATATTAAGATAGATAAAGTAATAATATTTATATTTATTATTAAAAATTTAATTAAAATAATAATGAATAATAATGATAGAAATTAATTTATTAATATTAATATTATAGAAATTAAATAAATATAAGAAATATTAATTATATAAATACTATAATCATATAATAATAATATACTTGAAAAAGTATTAAAATATAATATATAAAATAAATATAAATAATTATTAATACATAATAATACAAATTAAAATAAAGATCATTAATAATATATATAAACTAAAAAATAAAATAATAATCTATACTACATACAAATGTTATGATGTGAATTTACTTATAATGACTATGTATTAAATATAACATATATATAATTAAGTAAAATTAATACGAATACGTAGAAAAAGATTAAATTCAAGATAATAATATTATACAATATAAAGTTTAGAGTAGTATGACTTAGTTAAAAAGCAGTAATAAAACGAAATGTTAATAAAGTATCACTAAGTATAAAACAGAATAAGTTAACAAGATGTAATATAAAGCATGGTACTACAGAGTTAAATGCAGTCATAGATAAGCGTAGTAGTTATAAATGCTAATGTATTAATATAGGTAGCTAAGTAGAACATAAAGGCATACATAAATATATTATATATATACCCTATATACACTATATACTACATATATATACTATATAGGTGTTTATTAGTTTGATGTAACACCGAATAGCTCTTCGAATTTTAGTTTTACTGCTTTTAACTGCTTTTAAGTAGGAAAATTGTATAATTAATATAAGTTATATTAATATAAATAAATATGAAATTATAGGAATATTAATTACTTATATTAATTTACGCTGAGTTAAAAAATATGCAGTATTATAATTTATATACTATACATGAGTTATAAGTTTATTAGACAGATAATTACTTTATGATATAGCCGAAAGCTTATAAGCTGTTAAAAACTGACGTTATTCAAGTATTATGCGTAGGCAGAGAAGTTTAAATGCAAGTAAAGCAGTATTAGTAATAATTTATTTATAACTAAGAATAGCTAATTATAGTACTAATTTCCACCTATACGTAGTGTTAAGGTATATAGTACTAATACTCATATTAGTTTTTAGCTGCTTTACTCGCTTTACTCATCTGCTTAAGCGGTATGTATGTATGTGGTAGTTAAACGCAGTAAAGCAGAAAGTTATAGAGCAGTAGCAGAAAGTTAAAGCGTAAAGCAGAAAGTTAAAGCAGTAAGCCGAAAGTTCCAAGCAGTAAAGCAGTAAGACAAGAGGCATATCTATCCTGCGGTGTTATGGTAACTAACCCTCTATCTGTTTTAGCTGCTTTACTTGCTTTAAGTATGTAGTACTGTTTTTTATAAAAATTTCGTACAATTGTCAGTAAAAATGTTTTTATATATCAGACCCTCTGGATTTTTTTTTCTTCTTACATACACCTTTCTTAAAGATTTATAAATTAAAAGTTATTTAAGTAAAAGTATTAGTAAAAAATAATGTTAATAATGATATATATGTGTTAAATAATAGGTTGTAATGAGGTTACAGTTTTAGGGAATCTTAAGTTTCTAATAACAAATGTTTTTAAGTATGAATAAATGACATACTGGTCTATCTCGTGGTATAGTAATGGTTAAAATTAGGTTTGAAATGTTTAAGGTATGAAATAAAAATGAAATGACTCATGTATATATATTATATATGAGCTTATTACTTTATATACTCTATATTATATAATATTATATTATATTATAATATTATTATTTTATATATATATATATATATATATATTAATTCTTATTAGTATATAATATTTATATTCATATATATACTAGTATATTATATATATGTATTATACTATATATAGTCTAATTTTTTCATGTCGGGCGGGAATATTGCGGCCCTGCGGGCGCACTCGCGGCGGGCGGCGTTCTACGTAGCTGTGTGAGATATGGCGCCTGCGGGCGGCATATTATATAATATAAGTGCGGTATGGCAGGTTTTAACGTCGGTTAAGAAACTACTTATTGCGCTTATTACTATATAAGTATAAGATATAGGACGTAGTAGCGTATACGTATCAACTAATAGCCGGTAGTGTGACGGCATTCCGGAAATATTAATCACATATTTTGACACGGTAGATGTACGGTTGATCGCACCCTTAATTTAGTGGACGTAGAGTGGCAGGGTTCTAGTAGGGGATCATGTATAGATGATATAAAATATATATTATTATAATATATTATCTACGCGGTAATGACAGAGATATACACAATATAATACATAACCTATAAATAATAATTATAATAATGGTTGCTATAAATTATAATATATAGATATATAATTATTATTATTAAACATTTATTATAAAGGTTTATAACGATATATACTATATGTATAAGATATTTAAACTACTGGTTCTTTATATATTTTTGATGTATTTACGGTAGTAGTATAAGATGCAGGTACATCTAATACAAATAGATTTATATAGATTATTAAAAATCTTTAAAAGTGTCCCTAAATATGACACCATAATATTTATGGTCCCTACTACTTATATATAACATAGAAGATTACGATCATGTCAATCAAATAGATGAGTATCATGACAATACTATAAGTAGTAAGATGATAGAACCTATAATCAATATATATATATTTCATAAAGTTGTATGGAGCATCAGTAGGGTAGAGTAGCATCCAAAAATTTTACTACTGAGAAGACTAAGAGTTTACAATTAGCTTGAATATTTATATAGAAGGCAAGTTATTAATATTAGTTTATATTAATATTTAATATAGTAAATAGAATATTTTATGCTTTGTGTAGTAGCCATATAAATATTAGTATGATGAGCCATTATATATAAAAGCTGAGGACCTAATCTAAAATGTTATGTTTAATAGTAGCATTAATATTCAGTAAATAAATCGAGATGTGTGGAGTGTAATTAGTGTAATGTGTAGTATATATAATCATAGATACGAACACTCTACCTTTCACTAATTCAAGTAGTATTGGTTATTTTATTGCGATTATGCTATTTCGTGAAACTTCGTTAAGTAAGTGCTTATTTTAATAGTGTATATAAGATAATTATAAATATAATTGATAATAAAATTAATATATATACTAACTTACAATATCTAAGTAAATAGGCTTATATTATATAAAGGCTATATTCTAAAATGGACAGGATTTATGTAATATAGCACGTTAATAACAATTATTTAACATATTCATTCAATCCTATTATTACCGGAATATATATTGGAATTTACGGTTCAAGAAGTGACAGTAACACTATGACCATATATATATGAGTTTTTATAGGTCGGGCTTTCGGGGCTCAGGGGAGGCTAGGGGATTATGTTTAGTATGGTGTCCGGGTCTATTATTACGGTTGGATGTGAGTAATTTTATTTAGGTTTGTGGGGTCAGGAGTGGTGTGTGTGGCGAGTAGTTCGTTGTGTGCTGTGGGGCGCTTTTGAGGTGTGAGGGTGGTTGTGGTTATTGGGGGGTGCGGCTGTTCTGTTTGAGGGGTGGGTGTGGGAAGTGTTAGAGGTAGAGGTATATGGGACTTCATAATAGTGATGGCGTGATTGGGTTGGTGTTGTACCTGGTATGTTGAGTGTGTGGTATATTTATAGGTATAGTATACTATATTTGGCTAACTATTGGAATCAATACTAGTGATCACCTATTATTATTAGAGACACTTATTATATATACATCAGTATTGGAGCTGAACTTATTATATATAATATAGATATACTACATATTTATCGTATATAAGATATATATAGATATATATCTAATATGATATATAATATTACATAGTATACGCATTTGGCAGCATCTTAATTATGGCCTTCATAGGATTTCACTATATATATTAATGATAATAATATATATATTAATATATAGGGCACTTACTATATTATAAACCTTGGCACCTGTACACTAGTATTATAGTATATATATATACTATATCGATATTACCACATTTATCTCTATAGTTATTATAAAAAAATATATAGATAATAGAATTATATATAATATAAGCTGATACACTCAGAGAATACCTCTTAATATAAGAAACAGCTAGTATATTATGGATATACTATATATAATAATAACATCTATATAGGGAAGAAATATATTAAGCTACTTTCTTATTATATATATATATCACAACTATGAGTGAATTTAGGGAACTAACATTACATAAAGTACCCATATATACTACATAGTTGCTAGTGGGTACCAAGTAAATATAAAATTTTAGAGACATGTATATAAATATAAATTAATAATATATATATATATGGAAGTATAATATTGACTTCTGTATGATACATATTTTAAACACCTACTATATAAAAGGTAAAGACGTATTATAAAAAAAATAGGGTAAACAAAATTATAAGTATTACCCTTTAACAATAACATAGTAGGTAAATATAAGCCTCAAATAATAAATATACTAGTTAGGGGTATACTATTATCAAATAGTTAGATTACGCCACGGTTATTACTATATATATAATATTATATACCTGGGCTCTCGCACATATATTTATTTATAGATATATGTAGTGTGTAGCCGAGACACTATATATATGTATATATAATAATTAGGCGTATATACGAGCACACACACACTTAAGATGTAAAGTTGAGTTACTTAATGTAGGTAATAATATATATATAGCTAGGTCATTTAGTTATAGTGTTGATATATATTATGTATCCTCTCTGTGTATAGTGGTATGGTAAGTAGCACACCGGATGGAAGTGGGTATGCGGTAGGAGTGTGTGTCTAGTGTTAGATGATAGTGAGTAGATTGTATTGTGTGTGGTTGTTTGATGTTTGTGTGCGCTACATGAGCTTTATGCACGTATTATATAGATTTTATATTTGGAGTATGCTGATTATGCTTGTTAACGAATACTAGTACGTTTTAAATTATATAGCGCTGTAAGGTATTAGCACCAATTATTATATACATCGTTTAATATCAAAAGTATTAGGGAAACGAAAATAATATATATTGTGCGTACAAATACTTATTTGAGTGCAGAAGAGATATGAATATAATTATATAATATAGCAAAACTATAGAGAAAGTGGGTAGTTAAAAATATATACTGTAAGCGTGGGGCGTTATTCCATCTTATTGTGCTATGTTTTATTATCTGGCAAGGTTAAATTAGTTTCATTACTTTATTGGATATATGTCATTTAGTGTGCCATTATATTGTAGTTATATTATATATTACAAGTGTTAGATAAGCCATTTATCAAGAAAACAATATTATATGGGTCAAGCTACTCATTTACTAAAGGAAAGATTAAATAAACGTCACCTAGTGTGAGTGCTAAAAACGTTGATACATATACGCATAGGAATATACCAAATTAGTATATATTATATAAGGATCTAGATAAAGTATCTTATTAATAATTTCCTGATGGTGCCTATAACTAGATATATATATTATAACAAATTAATTTTAGACAAACCTAATGGAGTAAAGTCCATAAGGGAGAGGCTAACACTCGAAACAATATATCCAATTACGCTGGGGCATGATACTATAGCCAAATTTAGATACCAGGAAGATAGAGCCATGGACAGACATGATATAATAAAGGGCTTAAGCCTATCAAATATAAAATTAAGCCGTTATGGGAATATTTGAATATAATATTATAGAAATAATAAAGTAGATATACATATACAAAATTATACTGAAACTATATAAGGTAACTTACATATATTAGGTAATTACAAATAAACCATAGCTATTCTTTATATACGAATGATACAATAGGTATATAATCCTATATAGATACAAATATACTCAATATTAAAAGTAGGCTATATAAAGCCCCTATTAGTATTATAAAGGGTTAGCTGATATATCTATATGTTACAATATATATCAATAATTACCTATATATATAATATAGAATATATAATAGTATATATATAGTATATAATTATATATATAGAAAGTATATATACTATAGTATATACATACAGGTAGTACATAGCCACAACTATATATATAAGGTCTCGATAATAAAAAATTTAAGGTGTATTATAAGTAGGTACTATTATTATTTAGTGTCGATGTATTAAAATATAGATGATAGTATAGGTAGGGGGAGTAGTATATAAACTTCTATATAAAAAGTTATTACTAATATATTTATATACGGTTTGCTTAGACAGTCACACCGTCTATGGACAGCTAACCCTTATATACTTCGAAAGGTCTTAAAATTTAGGGCGGTGGCTAGTATATATAAAATATTATTATATGTATATAAAGTTGACCTATATTATATAATTATAAAAATTAGATAAGTGTCATTAGAATTCGTACTTTAAAAAAAAAAAGTAAAAATATTAGGATTAATTTTTCGAAAATACTAGTAATATAAAGTAATAATATTATTCAGAAACCTGAACCTCTTGGAAGAGCTTTAATCTTCCAAAAAACTTTACGGTAAATAGTTTTAAGATAAAAAAAATATTAGGACTTAAGTTCTACTAAATTGAAAATTAAGTATTTATACTCTATATAGTGGAGGTTCCTACAATAAAAATTAGTAAACACCTAATATTTATTTAGATAGTATATAGACATAAGAAGGTAGGGTTTTGTTGAATGAAATTAAAAATTGGTGGCAGACCATAATAAGTAGATCAAGATGGCAAAGGTTTTATTAAAATTAAATAGCCCTTGGGATTATTATCTATATTAAAAGGTATTCATTTTAGTATAGAAGGCAGGTTAATTATATATTATAAATATATTCAATAGAAGATAATTACAAGTTAATTTTAATTATATGGTCAATATAGGGTACGACAGGATAGAAAAATTATCAACCTATACCTATCAGCTCAAGGAAGATTACTAACGTGGTGACGTATAATATTTAAAGAGATCAATTGATGAAAGAAAGTAGTCAAATAATATACAACAAGTAAAATCAAAAAGTAGAAATAAATACTATACACGTAGGTGTGAGAGTATATATTACTTCTTTACCTACTACTATCGGAATCCCTAGTATATCTCTATATATATCTATAACTACAGTAAGGGAACGTACGTGAGTACGGATTGTCCGAATTTACCCTATTAGAAATTGTGGCAGTTATCAAAATTTTGAGTTTACATTAAATTAATAGTTATTTAATAAAGATAATTATTATATGATATTATATAAATATATATTAACTATAGCCCAGCCTATATATATATATATATATATATAGTATAACCATTTATAAGTATACTTTTTATTAGATTTATTTATTAATTAGTATATTTATAGTATAATAAAAATAATTTATATTATTACATATAATATAATTAAATTATTTAATTTTATATATATGAATATATTGATTTAATAAATATAAAATACTAAATTATAAGGTTTCTTATTTAATAGGAGATGCAAGTTAATAAATTATTTATTAGATTAATAATTCATAGATATAATATTTAATACAATATATTATAATATATCTTAAAAGTATAATATAATTATAATGATGATATTATTAATATAATAACTATTTATAATCTAGCTAACATGATAATTATAAAGATAATATATATATAAATAATTATACTAATATAATGAACATATATACTTGACAATTAGTAGCAAAACGGTATTATAATAACATACTTATCACATATAAAATCCCACTATCGCAGGATATACATTATTACTCATATAATATATATAATAATTAAATATATACATAAGTTATATATATATTATATATATCATATATATATTATAATGTTGTAATGATATTATGTATATATCATATATTTATATATTAATATAGTATATAATATATAATATAATGCAGTTTTTTATGATAATACTAATATAATATATAATATATATATAATTAATAGTATTATATAAAAATATATAATATATTAAATTATATTATATATTATAATATAATGATATATATTAAATATAGATTATATATATTAATGATACATTAATTGAGAATATACGTATATATATATTGATAATATAACTACTATATAATAATAATATATATACTAATAGTATATGATATATATATTATAGATCTTATCTAAAGATATTAATAATATATAATATATATAGTATATGATATTAATAATATATGAATATAATATAATATCTATTAAATATATTATAAATATATATCTATTATATAAGTATATTAATAGTATTATCATATTAATAAAATAATACTATATATATTATATATAATTATATATTATATATATCATACAATTATTAATATATCATATATATAAATTATATATATATATAAATATAATATTATATATTAATATAACCTTAATATTAATTAATTATTTAATATAATATAATATTTATGCATTATTAAATATTTAATTTATATATATTATAAGTACTTTTCGGTATCCTATATAGTAATAAGTATATATATAACTATAATATAGTATATAATAAGTAGTATATATATCGCCTTTATTGGTATAAATAACTAATGACTTTTTTGCAGTTTACATCTCTCAAGGAGGTTAAAGATATATTTATGCAATATAATATCTATATTAGAATTAAAGATTAATTTAATATATAACTATTATTAATATATATATAAATATATATAATATATATTAATATATATATATTAATATAATATATATATAACTATTATACTATATATATATATTATAGTATATATATAATATATTATAGTATGATATATATATATTAATTCATATATATATATAAGATCAATTATAATTATAGTAATATATATATATATATATATATTATAATTATATTAACAACATATATTAAAATATATTAATATTATCTTATATAAATATTTTAATATATATTATAATATAATATATAGATATAATATATGTTTATAGAATATACTTTTAGAATTATATTTATGAATATCTTATATATATATTTATATATATAAAGATAGTATATGATATTAATATATATATATTAATTATATTATATATATATAATATATACTTATATAAATAAATAAAATTAATATACCCCTAGAGAAGAGGTCTTTATACTCTTATCTATAGGTAGAGATATTATAAATGACATAATTATATAGATAATAATAAAAATTAATATACTATTTGTTATTACTTATATATAACTATTTATTATATGATAAAATAATATAAATTATATAATTTTTAATAATTAATATTTATTAATTATTTAATAAATATCTCATTATTATAACAATAATTACTTATAAATATATATATATTATACATAGTTTAGAGCTTAGTAGTATAAATATATTATTATATATTATATATATATGATATAAAATTATAATATATATAAAATATATAATCTATGTATATAATATACATTATTATTATAAAATTATTAATATATTGTTATAATAACATTATATAATTATTTTTAATCTATATGAAATTATATAGTATAATATAAGCATCTATATATTACTATTATATTAGTAGTATATATATTAAAGTATGTAAGATATAGATATAATTAAATATATTATAATATTAATAACTATATATATATATATAAATATATATTCATAAGATATGATTGAATAATAACTATATATAAGATATATATTAAAATAATGGAATATAGATTAAATATTAAGTATAAGTTAATAAAAATTATATAGCATAATAATTAATTTTCATAAATTTATTGTTGCTCGTTTTACTCTTAAAAATTTTTACTAATTATGGTCGTAACTTATTAGCTATAATCGATGTTGCTCGAGGCGAGCAAAATTATTGAGGCACATAAGGAGTCAGAAGAGGGGAAAATAATATCACAACCCGTCTGGAAAGTATAGTAAAACAGCGTCAGTCAGATTTAACATAACAATTAAGGAATCGGAAGAAATCTCACTCAAGATCTCTCTCCAGAAATGCCCTCCCGGGCAAGGAGCGAGTAACAATGTCTCACTAAGGAAGGCTGCGACGATCGATATCCAAATACACAAACACAAATCCTCTGGGCATAGTTATTAATAATATTATATTATAGTACTATATACTAGTATGTATATATATTCATTAGTTATAATATATAGTATATGTAATGATATATATATAGTATTACTATATTAGTATATTTATATAGTATTTATTTATATTTATATATATATTTATTATATATATATAGTATGATATAATATTCTTATAATATAATATATTACTTATAATATAAATATAAATATAGTATAGTATTATATAATTTAATATATAGTATTATATATATTAATATTAGTACGTTATCGGTAGTAGTATATATATAGTATAATATATATTATAGTATATATAGTAGTATATATAGTAGTATATATATATATATATATATATACTATGATATAATTATATGGCACTGATAAGGTAGATAGATAGATAAATTCTCACGACAAAACAGCAAATTTTACGTATATAAGTGCATAGAAACAAATTAAGAGAAATACGGGAAAACCATTGATAAAAAAAAAAGGATGTATCTGGAGATCCCTTTAGTGTTTTATAATACTCCCTTTATAAAAGGGGAATGAGAAATGACAAAGAACTCCACAGAGACACAAAAGTTGTTGAATATAATTTGTTTCGTTCCTTTGAGAATATTAATTACATGGCTTCAAATATTCTAAAATTGTAATCGATCACTTGAAATGAACAAGAAAACAGGGCTTTAATTGTCAGTTTGGCAAGTAATCTGATCTTGTTGTGCTTATAAGTATTCAAAATATTTGATCGATTTGATCATCATTAAATTTATTTGTTTTTTACCGGATTTCGCTTCGAACACACACATACCCATTATTTATCTATCTATCTATCTATCTATCTATCTTGACTTTATTCTCTCAATTCTAGTGCTATCGTATCGTTATCTTTATCTAAACGTCTAGTCTATTGCTATCCTCATGTTCATCTCTCTATTATCTTATCTATCTATCTATCTATCTCTATCTATCTAATGCTATCTATGTAGTCTTCTATCTGTCTATATTATCTATCTTCTACTTCTATCTATGCTATCTCTCTATTTATCTATTTATCTATATCTATCTATGCTTCTATCTATCTATCTTCTGTCGCATGTCAATGTCTTATCGGTATCTAGCTATCTACTCTCCTTGTCTATTTCAATTAAGCACTCAGTATCTATCTACTTCTATCATGCTATCCTATTATAAATTAAGTAAACACCTTCTACTTTATCTATTAGAATAATATAATATGTTATATTATTATATATATTATATTTATAGTATAATATTTTGAGATAGTGGTCTTTGTAGTATATTTATATATATATATATTATAATTCAGTAATTTACTATCTACTATCTATATCTATTTTATATCTATATATATATATTATATATAATATTATATTATAGGGGTAGAATCGTATATTATTATTTTTATATATATATACTACTATTATATATACTATATATTATATAGTACTATAACTATTATATTATATTATATATCAGTATATTATATATATTATATATAATATCAATATTTCAGTATTATAGTGAATTATAAATAATATTATAGATATATAATATATTATATATATATATTATAGTATTATATTACTAAAGACTAATATGTATATTATTATATATATATACGTATTTAGATATTATATATCAAATATATATATATATATATATATTGGTGCTCTAATAGAATCGTTTTAATTCATTTACTTTACATATTTTGTAGAATATTATGTATAATGCCTATTATGCAGTGCGTAAATAGTGTTAACAGTTTCTGTTACATGTGCGGAGAACTAATCTTTAAATGGCAGAAACGTAATTATACTCTCCTTGTGCGAAAAAAGCTTACGAAACTTTATTTGGAAATAGAAGTATAATTTGTTGAATAGCAGCTGAGATTCTTGCTTTTAAATCAGCAATGTCTGTCACCTGAGTATTGTACACATCTTTGACGAATCCCCAAAGGAAAAAATCACATGGTGTGATGTCGGGAGATCTAGACGGTCAAGGATCTTGGACCTTCACCCGTTTCAATTCCTTGTGGAAGTCTAGATGTCCCGACATCACACCATGTGATCTTTTCCTTTGGGGATTCGTCAAGAATGTTGTGTACAATACCCAGGTGACAGATATTGCTGATTGAAAAGCAAGAATCTCAGCTGCTATTCAACAAATTAATGTGGAAATGCTGGTGCGTACATGGCAGAATTTGGAATATCGACTGGATGTTTTGAGAATCACTAATGGTGCACATATTGAATGTTTGTAACATTGTCAATTGTGTGAAACAAACTTTGGATTATAAAAATTTTAAATATGGTTACTTTTTTATCACTAAATTTAGTTATGAGAAAATTTGTTCCAGATAATTCTCCGGACATCCTGTAATATATATATATATATATGATATATATAATATATATATATATTCTTTATATATATATATATATAATATATATATATATATATATATATATATATATATATATATATATATATATATATATATATATATATATATATATATATATATATATATATATATATATATATATAAAGGTCTGAGAAAAAGTGTATACCACTTTATAATTTGTTACGTGTGTGTGTGTGGTGTGTGGTGTGTGTGTGTGTGTGTGTGTTGCAAGGAAAGGTCGTTATTAAATCTGAAAGTCTAAATTTAATAGTCTATTAATAACATGACACCAAAAGGGAGTAAAAAATATGCCGCAAAAAATTACCAGAGTGAAAGATTATAAAAGAAGCAAAGATTAATTGGTTGATCACTATAGTATATATATATATAATATATATATATATATATATA
>JABUQX010027840.1:60000-65438 GCA_015478945.1 Trachelipus rathkii
TATTACAAGACAGTGGTGAAGCCTCTGTCTGGGGGTTAAGACTAAATATTTGCTCCACCACCAATTGGGATACTAAAGTTACCACACCACTATAACTACAATTTAGCATGCAGGAAATCGCGGAGTGCAATTCTCGATACGAAAATAGAAACTTTTTCTGAGTTGAAAATTAATTTTTGAAATAAAAAATATTGTTAACTTTGCTAAGTTATAAATAATACCAAACTCAACAAAATTGAACATATACTTCTTGGAATTAATATTTAAAATAATAAACTGATTAACACTAATAAAGAAATATAAAAGTGTCTTACCTTATAAATAATTACGGCAACTTTAATATGCTTAGGACCTACCAATTTATTACCCAAAACAGTTCCTGGCCAGGCTCTACCTCGAAATAATAAATTATAATTACAAAGATCCTTTGCATTGAATCATAAGATAGGAGCAATTAATGATGGTAGTTTCAAAAATTAATTTGACTTTCAGAACGATATTGCACTGTTCTTTATTTTTAACTTAAGGAATTTCAATTAGAGAAAAGTATTACATAAATATTTCCCAACATAAACTAGGTTGGGATTATAGTCTAATTTAAGTAGAACTTGCACTGTTATATGCTTAACAATTTAAAAGTTGCATATAAACAAAAACAACTTTTTTCCGAACGATGGTCACAAGTACTTACTATCCGTTGTTTTTTTATAATAATAATAATGATCAAGGAGTTGCGCGATACATATTGCCGGCCTTGCTCAATTGGTTAAATATTACAGGGAAACAATTGAATAACGTTTCTACTAAAATTTAAGTATAATTATTTTAAAAATAATAAAGTTAATAAATAAATTAATATTTTAACAATAAATATGAAATTTTTAATTATAATTTTAACAATCTCCCCAGAGAGAGATTGTAGCCTTGGGCTACAATGACTATTTTAATGAGTCTAGTTTGGACTTAATGAGCTTGTCACACTTTAGGGCTGCTTGACGTTTAGGTCTACCAACTACTGCCTCCGAGTCATCAGCTGCTTTATCACCATTATTTGATTTATCTTTATCATTAGAGACTTTATCTATTATTAAGGACAATTCTAATGGATACAAATTACTTATTGAATGGTATAATATTTGTCCATTACTTTGTTTAACTTTAACAGTTCTTATTTTGTTGTCATAACCAATTACAACCTCCATAACTCTACCCATCATCCAGAAGGGACGAGGCTTTAAGATGGATTTTATTAGCACTATATCATTTACTTTGATTTTATTTTCCCAAGAGATTTGATATATATCAGTCATAGCTTCCCTTAGATCTAATAGGTAAGCTTCATACCATAGTTGTTTAAACTGATTAAATAATTGCTCTTGAGTATCAAGAGTGCTTTCTAAAGAACCCCTGTCAGGTTCCTTCCAGACTTCTTCATTTGCATCCTTTAAAATAAGAGAAGTATTACAATTCAAACGAATGAATGAGTTAGGAGTTATGGTTTCTAGATCACTAGCTTCTGATCTATATGTGAGAGGCCTGCTGTTAATAGCATTTTTTATAAAAGACAAAGTTGTTAAAAGTTCGAAATAATTTAACCTCTTCCTACCAATAACTTTATACATACAAACTTTCAAAGTGCGTATTTGACGCTCATAAAAAGACCCCCACCAAGCTGAATAATTGGGAATACGAATATGCTTAATATTGTTAATTTTGAGTTCATCCCTGAATTCATTGGACCCCAGAGCCCTAGACAAGATGTCTGCCCCTTTCACGAATGTTCTAGCGTTATCAGAGTAAAGGAAATCTGGGATGGTATATAGGTTACAAAACCTTTGAAAAGCTAGTAAAAAATTTGTCACACCCATGTCAGGGACTAGTTCTAAATGAATTGATCTTACATTAAGACATGTGAATAATAGGATAAACATCTTGTCCAGTTTACCTGTAGTCTCATTAGTCACAAATATATGACCAGTAAAGTCAATGCCTGTGAATTTAAAAGGCATTACTAAATTCATATGATGTTTAGGGATGTCAGTGCACTTAGGATATTTAAAAGCATGCACATTGATTTTTTTGCATAACATACACTGATTTAAGACCTTTTTTATTGCTATGCGAGCTTTGGGAATCCAGAAACCTTGGTTTCTAATATAATTTAATGTACTATCTAATCCCAAATGCTGCATTTTTTTATGAGCCTTCAAAATTAATAAGGTGGTGAAGTGGTGGTATCTTGACAAAAGGATAGGATTTTTGATATCATAATTAAAGTATGTACATTTAGATATTCTACCCTTTGATCTTAAAATGTCATCACCATCCAAAAATAAATTTAAGTTATTAACTAGGTTAGGTATTGCACCCTTTTGATCCGATTTTAAAAATGCAATCTCTTTAGTATATGAAGAGTTTTGTACTTTTTTGATCCAATATTTAAGAGCTTTTTTGCAAGGGTCTTCCTTAGTAATTTTGCTTAGAAACATAAACAAATAACTAGTTATATTTATTACTTTTTCAAATTTACTAAATTTATTTATTTCCAATATTTCATCAATATTATTATGTTTATTATTAATTACATTAGTATTAAAATTTAATGTAGCAAAATTACTAAATTCTGGAGAAAGTGAAAGCATTGGAAATTTTGGCCACCTCTCCAGATCCTTACAAAGCCACTCTGGACCATGTTTCCACATATTTAAATTTTTCGCAAATTGTTTAAAAGTTAAACCCCTGGTCAAAAGGTCTGCTGGGTTTTGAGCAGTTTGCACATAGTTAAAAATAATTTTTAGTTTATATTTACTTCTGATGTCATCACACAAAGTGATAACATCTTTTAACCTGTTATTAACATACTTAGCCTTGACCTTGGTTTCACCTGTCAAAAGCCAATTAAGAACTACTTGTGAGTCCACACCTATATTTACATATTCAAAAATGATGTTAAAATAAGAGTCTAAAATAGTGGATATGCATTTTAAAGCTAAAAGGACTCCTAATAGTTCTAAGGTTGGAATACTATAGGTCTTTTTAACAGGTGTTACTTTGGCCTTGGCAAACAAAAGGTTATTTTTTCCTTCACTTGAACCATATGCAACAAACCCATAACATTTAGCAGAACTGTCACAAAATATATTCAGACCATAGGATTCACTTTCATTCACAACTTGACGTGGAAACTCAATCTTACTCAATTCATTTAAATCCTCCTTCAGTTTACCCCATTCAGTCAACATTTCCCCAGGTAATTTTTCATCCCATTCTTTTTTAGCTTCCCAAACACTTCTCATTAACAACTTCCCTCTTACGGTAATAGGTATTGTAAGTCCTAAAGGATCAAACAACTTGGAAGTTTCAGAAAGTATCTGTCGCTTTGTACTACACGAGCTCCTATAACTTACTGACGACACATGCAAGGAATCTTTCTTTAAATTGCATTTATACCCAAGCACCTTTTCATACTCATTTTCATGCTCCACATACCTACCATCCATTCTCATACTCTCACACAACTGCTCACAATTACTATTCCAAGAGCGAAGTTCAAACCCACCCTGGTTCATTCTTTCAAAAGTAAGATGGTACAACTTTTCCAATTCTTTGCAATTATTGCCTGTAAAAATCAGGTTGTCTACAAAAAAATTAGAAGACAAGATATCCCTACACTTATCATCAGGGAACTTTTCTACATGATGTTTCATTATATAATGGAGAATGAAAGGGGACGCTGTATAACCGAACAGTAAAGTTTTAAACCTGAAAGAGATTAATTCATCATTCTGATACCATAAAAAACAGAATTTGTTTTTGTCATATTCGTCTCTTAATTTGATAGACAAAAAGGCTTGTTTAATGTCACTAAGGACAACATAATTATTAGTTCTAAATACTAAAAGTAATTTTAAAAGGGAGTTCATTAAATCTAAACCAGCATAAGAAGCCTGATTCAAGGAAGGGCTGTCTTTAGATATTTTAAAAGAGCAATTAAAGACAGGTCTTATCTTAGTTGTGATCTGCTCCTCACTTCTTATTATAGGTCTGTGAGGTATAAATATATAATCACATCTCTTAAATTTAGGAATATTTACAATTTCAATTATATTATCTTGCAAATATTGAGAAAAAATATTATTATAACTTTCTACAAGTCCTTTTTGCTTAAGAGAAGAATAGACTCTATTTAATACTCTCAAAGAAATATCAAAATTTGAAGCAACATTTTTAATTTTTTCTTCTATCCAAGGAAGTTTGACATAATAATTGCCATCCTGGAAAGAAATATCATTCTTAAATTTTTTAATCATGATCTCATCATAAGAGGCTAGATCATTATCCTCTTTAGTAGGAATACCAACACTCTCCATGGACAACAAATATTCAAGTCCATGTTCTACTTCAGAATCATCATAAATATTATCAAAAGGGTGAAAATAACTTTTAATAGGATTTAAAATCAAATTTACAATGGTTTCATTTACTAAAGCAGACTCCTCCTCTTCTATCAATGGAGATTGCATATTCACTTTACTTACTTCTATGATTTGATTTCTGGTTAAAAAATTTTGAACATTACCTATAGGTATAAACTTATTTGCAATTTTAAAACAACTTCCAGACATTATATTAACTAAATTAAAAGAAGGAAGAAATTGAATAATGTCTGTGCCTAATAAACAATCTATGTCAAACATATCATGGTCTCCACTGTTATAAAAAAAAGAATCAGCTAAAGGAATACCATTTTTCTTAAAATTTTCAACCGCTTTATTCATGCCGTGAATTCTATAATTTAAATTTAAATCATTGTCAATGAGGAAAGGCATGCTAAAAACTTCCCGATCATTAAATTGTAAACCCAATAACAATTGCTGAAAAATTCGCTGTTTTGCACCAATGAAAGTTTGAATATTGTACTCTAATTCATGTAAATTATCAAAATTATTAATTAAACCTGTCATGGCATTTTTAGATATGTAAGAGCGTTGACTACATGTATCTATTGCTCCTCTTACTGTAACCTTTTTGTTGCCTTTAAAGAGTTGAAAGGAAATTGTTGGCAACAAATACACTTTATCCACATTTTGTTGGAAACTTATACATAAGGAGCTAACAGACTCATTTTGCTCATTTGGGATATCATTGGGACAAAAAGCTGTTATATGGGAATTAGCTTTACACTTAAAACAATTAAATCTTAATTTATTTTTAATACCATAACATTTTTCAGGCACATGACCCAAACCTCCACAATGATGACACATGTTTAGCTCTTTGGCACGTTTTATACGCTGAGGCACTGTTGGATACTTGTCACATAAATAGAGAGGATGATTTTTTAATTGACATAGCTTACAAATTGTAGGGTTGTAAGTTTGAGTTTCTATTTTATTATTTACATACATTTTAGAATCTTTACTATTATTTACAGTTTT
>JABUQX010027841.1:0-5000 GCA_015478945.1 Trachelipus rathkii
CAGTGTACTTCGTTCAATCGAATTGGGTGTTTTAACCGTTTCGCATTTAATAATGAAACGCTTTCGCGTTTTTCGTGCACTTCTTCAGTTATATATATAATAATATACTTGAAAAAAACAATTCTCAAATTATGCTTCAAAATAAAGCTTCTAAACCTTTCAAGGGAGTGTTTGCTTCTCTTTTCTTCGTAAATGAGTTCTCGCTAGCTACACTTGTTGAAGGGCATGCTAAGTATTTCCTGGCAAGTTCTGCAAGATGTGGAAAACTTTTACAATTATCACGCCATCAAACAAATGGATCTTTATCCGATTCCAAGCGTTTTCGCTTTTGATAATCTTCGATCAATGATAGTGTCTTTTTTACACCTCTGAGCAAGAATCTTCATTGCTGCTAAAAGAACGTTCATGGATTCAGCAATGGTTTCGTTAACAGATTTTATTTGTGTGTCTGTTTCTGCAATCTTTTGCTTTTTATTGACTGGTGATATTTCTGCCTTCAGCAGCATTTCATCACATAAATTTTAACCCTCTGTGAAACAAGTAGTTCAGGTGATTTGGTTTTGTATCTAGGATCCAGAAAACTTGCTATTATACATGCATAATCGTGTTGCAGAATTTTAAATCTATTATCTATCTCCAGCATGAGTGTTTCTGTCATCTTTGAAAGTCCCTTACTTTTAATAGCAGTATATAGCACAGCTTTCATCGTTGCAACTAGAGGAATCCTGTCAGACAAACAAGAATTTTCTGAGCTAATAGTCTTAGTTACCTTTTCAAACAGTTTAAGAAGAGTAATACAATTATCTAAAATCGCATTATCATCACCTGTCGGGCCTTTCACCTTGTGTTGTTAGAAGCGTAAGGGCAGACAGCTTCATTTATTTCTCCCATCCACTCAAGCATGTATAAACTACTTATTACAACGAGTCGGAACATTTTGTAAAAATTTGTAAAATTAGTTAAATCAGAAATTAATTAAATTAAATTAATTAAATAAATAACTAAAAGCTGACTTGTAAATATTAAATATTTAAACATTAAATTGTAGTAATGGAACAAGAAAAATCTTTATTTTATGTATAACACCCTACACGGATGCAAATAATAGAGCAGGTGTATTCTTCTCCTTGCAGTATGAAAACTCTCTTAGCTGTCGGCGCCAGCGAGTTGGAATTGCTCCGCCACGAGAGAAAACTGCTACGAGAAGAGTTCAACATTCATGTCAGGGTGGATTATAGCTCGGGGCAGACTATCCACGACTGTCCTTCCCGTGCTGAAACCCTCATGAAATCCGACGTAGACTTTATCCTTATATGGGCGCTTACACCCTTGGCTTGGCAGAAAAAATCCATTACGAATGGAGACAAAACAGCAACAGTATTTGAGCCAATAGTAAATTTCACAGTTGAGGGTGTACCCAGTGTTATGGATAAGATCACCAAATATGCCAAAAAGAGAAATCCAAGGGTCAAAGTTTATCTCATGATTCCCCCAGTTAAAGACATGTATGTCTTTAACCAAAAACGGATCACGAAAGCATGGGGTCCAGCTTTTGCCGATCATCTTAAAGACGATGACTCCATGTCCCCTCGGTTAATGAGAGAACACTCCATTCGTTCTCTTATCCATTTTGAAGACTTGGTATATTTCAGGTATAAGTGGATAGATAAAACCACTCGTAGTGAGGTTTTTAACTATTACTACGGAACAAAACGACACAGCCCGGAGTATAAAAACACCCCTCATATCAGATACATCAAAAAGAAGCAGTTGTACCTTCAAACTCCGATGCTTTCCGATGGGTTACATGCTAACCGCTTGTTCCTAGAACAATTTCTGCGGAAATACAAGAGCTTCTTCACTTCTCACGCACTTTCTCGTCCTCGGCCTTCTGATCGCCGTGACGTTCGCTCACGAACCAGCCGTCGACCTTTCACAATAACAAGAAGTGAAGAAAGGGAGCAAATTAGACAATCAGCAATCGAACTGCCTCGCCCGTCAATTTCTTGAACGTTGACCAACATCGAGACGGTTGGGTGCGGCTCCTTTTACTGGATTGCCTCCGTCAGCTTTTGTACCTCCACCTCAGTTGCCTCACTCCTCTACAGCTTATTCGACTCCTCAGTTGGAGTACCCATCAACCTCGAGTCATCAGTCTGACTATTCGTCTGTACAATCGTCTACACCATTAAAATACCATTCTCAGTTGGGTGTATCTGACCAGCAACAAGACGAACAATTCCGGTTCTAAAGGCGGATGGTGTTGGAAAAGTATGGTTATGGTTCCCTATCCGTCTTCCGACGATCTTCAATCCTTAAATCATTACAAAAATTTATAGACGAAGAGGAACGCTTGCTTCAGTCACATCTGCCGCGTTTTCCTCAATAACAGACAACAGTTTTCTGCTTTAGGTTTAGTTTTGTATATAGTTATCGGTTTTCAGTTTTCTTTTGGTTTTCAGCTTGTGTATAATAAGGATGTAAACAATCTTTCAGTCATTCATCATTCAGTCGTTCAATTCCATCTTTTCGCCGCCTACCACTCACTTACAGCTCAGATACAACAGTTTATGATTATAAGGAATTTGAGTGGGGGCGTAATTTGTGAGGAGGGATGTTGGGGTTGCTGTCGCAGCAGCTCCAGATCCACCCTAATATATATGAAAGTGGTACACCTCTAATATATTTTATTTTGGTGTATTTAATTTATGTATATATCTATGCACTTCTAATCATAATCAGTTCTTTTTTCCCCCATACTTCTAATGATGTCTTCTTTAGGTTTTGATATAATAGTAGACTAGTCATTTGCAGCATATTATTTTTTAGTCCATTTATTGGCCTAACACAACAACATCATTGACTAGACTTTTCCTTAGCTGACAAAAGGATACCACATTCTTGAAGAAGCAAGATTGATTTAACATTTTTATGTGGATTATAGCTTCTTTCTTCATAGATATGTGTTGTCGCTCCATTGTGTGGCTTATTCATCTGTCTGTCTTTTCTAGATTCTCCAGCTCAGTACCCGAACAGACATCGTCATCCCCAAGACTCTTCAGTACACCCTTTCGGAGGGATTATAATAATCCCCTAGGGTAAGCCATACTTCAGTGTTATTTCATTTTGTTTTCTATGGAAGAAATTTAATTATATATCACATGCCTATTGTTTCTTCTCAAACAGGTGCTATCAACGGGCCTAAGATCTGTTGCTAATTACGGGACCATCATTCCCTTTCTATTCACGGGACCTATTGTTTCTTTTCAAACAGGTGCTATTGCGGGGCAGTAAGCCTCTTGCCATCATCGGGACCTGTTTACCATCATTCCTATTTCTATTCACGGGACGCAATTGCTGCTATCATCCCAGCATCTATTGCTATCTGAGTTTTCTTCAAGCGGCTTATCCTCTCTCAAGCTTTCGCTGTATCATCCAGAAGTGAACTCGAACATATCAGTCACTTGTAGTGCAACTTCAAGAACAACCAAGCTTAGTAACCCCAGATTGTTCATGTTTGCATTCTACTTTTTGTTTTATACACATACTAATCTTCTTGTTCCAGTTAGTAACTAACCCCTAACCATAGCGTTGAGATTAATGGTATTACATCGGAGACAGAAGCACAAGAGGCGCTGATTTTTTTGGTAATTTCTTCAAATGGTTTCAATAGCTTAATGCAGTGTGATATGATGTCATTTTCCACATTAGTAAGAATGTTAACTTTGGAATACGAACTGGCGTACAAAGCAAGAGGTTCTCTGAGCAATACCATTTTTTCCATCATGTGAAGTGCACTAATCTAGCGAGTTGGAATGTTTTTGATACCATTTAGATATGGAATATTAAGCCGTTTTTGAATTGCTTCAACTCATTTTCATTTTCATTTCCAGATTCATCTTATGTATTTTTATTTTAAAATTCTTTATCAAATCTTGACAATAAATATCCGGGCAACATCCGCAGGGCAAAGAGCGGATTCCGATCTTTAATAATGTGCGGATGCTCCGTGGATGCGGATGTTACCTGCATCACTAATATATATATATATATATATATATATATATATATATATATATATATATATATATATATATATATATATATATATATATATATATATATATATATATATATATATATATATCTTTTTTTATTATATGTATTACATATATATATAACATATATATATATATATATATATATATATATATATATATATATATATATATATATATATATACTATACTATATATATTCATAACAACAATATATCATACTTATATATATATAACCTTATATATATATATATATATATAACAACTATATATATATATATAGCTTATGGTATGTATGACATTCCAGTGCCTAATGATTCGCCTTTCTGTTCTACGTTCATATCCACACTCATCCTCCAGACATCTTAGAGACACCACCTTTTATTCACATATATATACACATACTTATATCCACACCCCTCTTCTAAACAACATCTTACGGACATCCCTATCCTTTATATCCCTATGTGTGGGAGAGAAAAAATTGCCCACAACGTGTGTCCTGCGTGTCGTAGGCGGCGATTAAGGGACGGTGGTTGTTGGGTTGGCTGCCCCCTACCACTATCTCTGGCCAGGAATGCTAATGCAGGCCTCGGAGAAGGTCGTGGTTGCCGTAAGTGGTCTTCTATCTTTCGGCGTAAATGTATGAATCGTATGGGTACATGGAATGTCAGAGGAATAAATGTTGAGGAGAGAGGTGATGTATGTATTTAGAAAGGGCAAATTTGATTTGCTAGCTGTGACTGAAACAAAGATGAAAGGAAACAGTGAAAATGAGTAGTATGGTGTGAAATGTTTGTGCTGGTGTGGAAAGGAATGAGAGGGGGAGAGAAGGAATTGCAATTCTGATGAGTGACTTGTGGTAGAGAGCTATGGTAGATTTTATGTGCGTGAGTACTATAATTCTAATGGTTAAATTTAAGTTTGAAAGGTCAAAGTATG